>JASCZW010013919.1:0-24227 GCA_034211315.2 Aedes japonicus | reverse complement strand
ATGTCCGCATAACTACTTAATGGATCGCTTGCCAGATTTAAAATCTAAGATAGCTTGCCTTAAGATAATATGAATATGCTTTCGAGTTGTACTAAAAGACTAGCTGTTTATCGCAATAAAATGGCAATCCCCTCCATTGTAGCAAAAATCATCGTAGGGTCACAAAGAGTAACCCAGTGAATTAGGTACTTTAACACAGTATGAGTTCCTCGCTTTTAGTTTCGTTATAAGCGGAACCTATCGGACTGGCGAGGAACACAAATTGAACTGAAGTAACTCATACACTGTGGAAATCTATCGCACCGTAACCAGATACTTTGTTGTGATGTTACACAGATTGGAAATGAAAATAAAAAGGTTAAATCTGTGTATCGAACTGTGTTTAACTGTTGTCATTTACAGCCTAGTATAAAAACAACAACAGAAAGAACACTGAATGGAATTATCTACCGACACACTTCTAATGAAAAAGATAAGAAATTGTACTTTTCGCACGAGTGAACACGAATGCAATGGAATTGGCGAGGAACACCGCAAAGAATTGTTGTTTATAGCTACCGGAACGGCACATTTGAAGCATACGGTTTCCAGTTGAGTAAACATGTGCCAATCCGTAAGGTCTGCTAAAAGCAGTCATGGCGAAAAATGAATTGACCTGTTCTTAACCCTGAGGGGTGATAAACGGTATTATAGAGAATATGATCGAGTAGATCATCTCCAAAGCTAATACATAGACATTGGAGAATTTAGCACGCGAAATTTAACGCAATCAGTGCTGGTAAATATGATTCATATGGTGGCGTCCTTTTGGGGACCAAAAAATGCCAACCCTTCTATAAAATCTCACTCCCAATAATTTCACTCATTGAAATCGTCGCTTGGCAAATAAATGCAAAAAATAAAGATCTTTGCATAGCTTCTGTCTATGTCCCTCCGAGGGCATCAATAAACCGCTGTCATCTTTGGAGTTTAGTTAATTTACTTCCATCTTCAGTTCTTATTCTGGGTGATCTGAACTTCCACGGTACTGCTTGGGGCAAACAATTTGATGACAACAGAATGGGTGTTTTCAATGACTTATGCGACGATTTCAACTTGATGACGAATGCACTAAGTTGTATCTTGAGAAATCCGATGCGTTCAAAGATTATCGTAGACACAAAACGTGAGTTTTTTGATATGTACACTAAAAAAAACCAACACGTTGTTTCCACGTGAAATTTCACGCAACTTTCACCTGAACACGTAACCAAATCTTCTTCAGTAAAATCAGGTGAACATTACGTGCCAGTGAATTGTACGTAAAAAATCACGTAACATTTATGTGATTTTCACTTAGAATGTGGATTTACGTGGAAAACACGTAGCTCATAAGTGAATTCCTCGTGTTTTTTAACTGGTTTTGGCAGTGGACGAATATTACGTGCGTTTCACGTAGAAACAACATGTCGATTTTTTTGAGTGTACCTAATGCTTGAAAAAAAGCTTAAAAATTTACTCAAAGCAAAGAAACGCAATTACTGGCGTTCGTTTGTAGAGGAACTATCTAGACAAACCTCGATGACAACGCACTGGAGGAAGGCTCGTTACATGCGAAACCGCTCAACCTCCAATGAGAGTGAGGAACACTCCATGCAGTAAATATTCGATTTCGATATAAGTTTGTCCAGACTCTTTCCCAACACAACCGAATTTACGGGATATCACCCGAAGTATCGGTTTTCTGGACGAACCATTCACAATGTTGGAATTTTCAATGGCACTTCTTTCATCGAACAAATCTGTTCCGGGAAGCGATATGATTAAATTCAACTTTCTCAAAAATCTCCCGATATTGCTAAAAGACGATTACTTAACCTATATAACATTCTCATGGAATTAAACATAGGTTAACCCGCATGGAAACAGGTTAAAGTAATAGCTATTCAAAAGCCTGGTAAACCAGTGTCTGATTACAACTCTTACCGTCCGATCTCTATGCTATGATGTTTAAGGAAATTGTTAGAAAAATCCTATCAAGACTTGACCGTTGGGTTGAATCAAACAACTTGCTATCAAATACGCAATTCGGTTTCCGAAAGAGCAAAGGAACAAACGATTATTTAGCATTGCTTTCATCTGACATACAACTGGTCTTTGCACACAAGGAGCAATTGGTTTCAGTATTTCTGGGCATCAAGGGCGCATTTCATTCAGTTTTCATATATATCTGGCGGACAGTCTGCACAGTAGAAAACAAATGACCTTCTATCTAGAGCCAACTGACAACTTTCAGAATTGACTTCCAGCTACATGGGCTTACCCCAAGCCTCATGTTTAAGTCCCTCACTTTATAATTTTTATGTTAAAGATATTGATAACTGCTTGGAAAATAGATGCACGCTAAGACCATTACAAAATTTCCTAAATAATCTGGCCATCTGGGCCAGAAATTTGGGGATCGATTTTTCCCGCAAAAACCGAAATTGGTAGCGTTTACTAGAAAATGGTTACCCGACCAACTGCGTCTCAAGCTATTGGGAAGAGGCATTACCCAATCTTTGACCTTCTAAAACCTTGGAGTCATGCTTGATTAAAATGCACTTGGAGTACTCACATTTCGTATTTAAAACAGAAATGTCAACAAAGGATCAATTTTCCAAGATCAATTTCCGGAACATGGTGGGGTGCTCACCCGGAATACCTCATTAAACTCTATAAAACAACCAGTAGTCAGTAACAACCTTGTGATTGAAAATGTCGAAGAAATGCTCGAATTGAGTACCCAGTCTAGATTCTTGCGAATCTATATTAACTATGTCATCCGATACAAGTCTTCCATGCATAATTATCCTAGTGTACGCTTCCCTTATCACAGTTCCTCCATTGATTATGATCTTCCATGAAACAGGCTATTCAAGGAGCTCCAGATCAACTTCTGACCTATTTTAATTCCTCATATTTTTATTGAAAAGTATCAACATGTCAATTGCAATAGAAGATTTTTCACTAATGGGTCGCGCATTGATGGATCCACTGGTTTCGGTGACTAAAATGAATACTCATCTGCCTTCCGGAAACTTCAGGAACCTTGTTCCGTATATGTTGCTGAGCTGGCAGCAACCAATTTCGCATTGGGGATAGCTTCCGACATGCCCATAGACCATTATCTCATCTTCTAGATAGTCTCAGTTCTATTGAGGCCCTGCAGTCGATGAAAACAGTGAGGCTCTCATCTTACTTCCTTGCACAAATAAGGGAGCAGATGTGTGTGTGTTGGTCGAAAGATCATTTAAGATTACCTTTGTATGGGTCCCTCACATTGCTCAACTCCAGGCAATGAGCAGGCGGACTCTCTAGCAAGGGTGGGCGCACAAGAAGAATTTTCACATGATGAATTTTTCCCATTAGTACGTCAGAGCTCTCTTCAAAGTTGGCAAAACGATTGGACAAGTAATTCTCTTGGGCGATGGTTACATTCCATTATTGCAAATGTTTCGTCGAGATCGTGGTCAAGATTTATGCCCAACCGCTACTCGCTAAATGCACATTTCTACTCGTCGATATCAATTTATGTAGGTGCAGAACCGGTTATGATGACATCGCTCACGCAGTTTGGCATTGCCCGACTAATGATGCATCCAGAGCATGACTATCATGATAAGGTAGAAAACCCTTCCGCGAGGTAAGAGATGTTTTGGGAATGCGTGATCATGCAAGCGATTTACGAATTCCTTTGTTTGTCTGATCTAAAGGGTGTCCACGATGAAATTGCCACACTATGAAATTGCTCTAACTTTTTAACCGTTGGGTAGAATTTAATGAAAATTTGGGTGAATTTAGTTCATAGTGCATTATTTACATCCTGCAAGTTTTAAAGTCCTGTGATCAAATCTCCGGAAATGGAGTCGAAAGAACAGCTCGTGCGTGATAAAATCTTGCGCATTCATCACGATGAACAAGGATCTCTCGCATCGTTCCATCAGCTAAAACGTTGGGAATCGTGAATTTCACGGTGTCGCGAGTGATTAAGCGGTTCGAGGAACGGTTGACCACCGATCGGAAGCCCAGAAGTGAAGGAAAAAGTATTCCGTACAACACCAAAAATCACAACCGCGTAGTTGGGGCCTTCAACCGAAATCCGAACGCCTCCGTTCGGGATGTGGCTAAGAAGCTGCACCTAAGCCGAAGTTTTGTCCAGAAGGCCAAAACTAAGGCTGGTCTTCGAACGTTCAAGGTACAAAAGGCCCCTAATCGCGACGAGAAGCAGAACAAGTCCGCCAAAACCCGTGCCAGGAAGTTGTACCTCAACATGCTGACGAAAGTTGAATGCTTCATCATGGACGACGAAACATATGTGAAGGCCGACTTTAAACAGATCCCCGGCAACTTGTTTTTCACGGCCAAGGATAAGTTCAGCGTTCCGGAGCATGTCCGCACTCAGAAGATGTCCAACTTTGCGAAGAAATTCCTGGTTTGGCAAGCCATCTGCACGTGCGGGAAGCGGAGTGCAACTTTCGTGACCTAGGACACGATGAACGGACAGGTGTACATAAAAGAGTGCCTCCAGAAGCGGCTGCTTCCTCTCCTGAAGGCCCACAACGTCCCAACAATCTTCTGGCCGGATTTGGCCTCATGCCACTACTCCAAGGACGTGCTGAAGTGGTATGCGAACAATAAGGTCAATTTCGTGCCGAAAATGTTCAACCCTCCCAACACTCCGGAGCTCCGCCCCATCGAGAAGTACTGGGCGATTATGAAGCAGCACCTTCTTAAACGACCTAAGGTAGTGAAGACAGTCGAGGAACTGAAGAAAGTATGGGTTTACATGCAAAAAACGGTTGATTCACAGGTTGTGCAGAATCTTATGGCCGGGGTTAAGGCCAAGGTGCGGGCATTTGCGTATGGGCTGTAAATAAAATACTAGTAAAATGGTAAAATGAAGTTTAATAGTTATTTCTCAATCCCTGAAAATTTGATGGCAATCGGATGAAAACTCGAATTTTGCGAATCAATTTTGTGTGTGGCAATTTCATCGTGGACACCATTTAAGAGTGTAATGTCATCACCCCCCTTCCTTGCACTCTAGTAATTTCCTTGCCATTGTGTCCCAGTTCTACTATCCTTTTGTTTCCGTGCTACATGTACCTGCTCAGCAAGCTGTCAACCATCTGCGGCTTAGTTCCTGAAAAGGACTACAGGGACCGAGGATTTGGTAGATGTCGCAATCATGTCTATCAATTGAAAATGACAATGTGATGGATATCAATTTCTGTAAAACCTTATGATGTATCAGAACTCGTTGTTCTGGATACGACTGTAATGGAATGACGATATCGCATAGCCCGTCGTCATGAGGTCTGTCAGACAAACGATTTCTCTCATTCATTAACGATTGAAAAATCTCCTTCGTCACAGCGGGCTGATGAGATGAACTGAAATTTGTGTAGATGCTCCTTTTCTCACCCACTTATCACTATATACAATCTGAAATGCCGTTTAACGATCGTTTTCAAAACGACGAAAACTATTATATTAACAAAGCTTCAATCGTCAAACAAAAGAGCATTCTGATAAGACGACATATCAATTATTCTTCGGTTCATGGAAAAGTCATGTATAACAACAAAACAACCAACTTTATTGCCTACTAAGCTGGCCTGGAAAACTTTGTGAAGCCTTTGGTTTTTAAAATTAGAAGAGTTTCGGGATCATGCTCTTCTGGAAATATGATTGTTGAAGTCTTTTAGTCTTTTTCATAAGTTCTGTTTTTTTTATCAGTGACACACTTTAAAAATGAAAAACATAAAATTACTCGTGTTGTCAAGTATCAGATTTTGTTAAAGTAAAATAAGTTCTTATCGTGATCCGAACAATAAATACAATGGCAGAAAAACAAACTGATAAAAGAAAATTAATTCATACTGCTACTGCTGAAGAGTGCGTTCGAATAGAATCTGGGAATACTGTTTGCGCAATTGAACCTACAAGTGGTTGCTGTTACGCCCAACGGAAATACGATGTGGGAAACTTCATTCGTCATTTCAGGACTCAGCATCCAGTAGCAGCAATGAGCAAGAATTTGCTCAAACAAAAACAGAATCTCCTGTAAAAGAGCCCGGCTGGTAACAAAACAAAGTTTCCCGATCGACAAACGGCTTTTTACGAAGCATGTCTAAAATTGGTGACACAGCACCATCTTCCATTCAATTGCTTTGAGTGGGATGGATTCAAAATGCTTATGGATCCTATTATGGAAACATTAAACTGCCATGTTAACCGGAGGAATATCAAAATTCACATTCATGAAACTGCTCAGAAAGTACGGTCCTTGATCAAAGATGAGATGGTGGAAAAGCTTGTATCTATTAAAATAGATTCCGCTTCTAGGCACGGACGCCACATGATCGGTCTCAACGTCCAGTATGAAGCAAACGGGGAGGTCGTGTATTAGAACCCTTGGTGAAACGTAAAAAATCTTATTATAAAATCGTCCTTAAACTTTTAAAATTTGTTTCAGCTATGATGGAGGTTAGACAATCCCAGACGACAAAATTTTTGAAAGACAAAGTCCTTGAAATCCTGAATTCATATAATATCGAGCTTAACCAAGTTTTTTCGGCTACTACTGACAACAGTGCTAATATGATCGCAGCGATTAAAGAAATGCAAAAACTTGCATACTACTTCTGTTGCTCTCTAGAATCTTTGATGGATGAGGAAGGCTCGAAGAAGTAGAGTGTAGTATGATTGATGGGATTACTAATGAATTCGGAAGCGTACTTAACCTTATTAGATGTAGTGTTCATACTCTACAGTTAGCCATAATGGACGTGATCACGAAGAATGATCCAAACATCAAGAAAATTACCGACATTTGTTAAAGATACTCGGAAAACCAAGTACTCTATCTTTTTCGACCATAACAAAGCTTCTAAAGCTCCTTTGTGGAGCTTTACTCGTTGGGGTGGAAGATACAAATGATAAAATCTATTGTAAAACAAGAATCATTTTACATTATTCTTGGACAAGAATATCCAGAAGTAGGTAAAGTTTAATCTGATACAGTTTTATTGTTGAAGCATGATTATATCATCACAACTATCAATGCAAACTGTGACTAATTTATTTTACAGCGTTTTCGGAAGATGACTGGATATTCATGAAGTCCTATTTGTCAGCTTTTGAACCCTGTTTATAAGTTGACGAAAAGTTTGCAAAACAAACACGTACCATTGAGCGAAGTTTTACATACAGTGGCTACAAGCCACGTTGATGGTTGAAAGGGAATCGGGAAACCCTCTTAGTTCCGTTTTGGCTAAAACACTTCAAACTAGGCTGCGAAAATTGCTGGATAACATGGCATTCAAGACCGCTGTTTATCTTGACCCGAGATTTAATTTTCCAGGATCTACTGTGCTTGATTCTGCTGCAGAAAAAGAAGCTATTCAGGTACTACTTTAACAGCAGAGGCTCTCCATTAACAACAGCATAAACCAGCCAAAGTTTCTAAATTAAATTTACCACATGCACTATCAGATTCAGTACACACTTAGTAATTGGGCAGCCTCTGTTATTTTTGTTTTCCAAAATACTATGAGGTAACTAACGCTTTTAATTTCCAGAATTTCATTATAAACACCTGGACAAAATTCAATCCTTATCATCATCCGCATCTTCAACAACGCATGTTAAATCCGAAGCCGGTACGGTTGACATGATGGATGACTACATTACTAAACTATTTGGAGGCGCTCAGTATAGTGTCTCGAACCAACGGTTACTTCATTTCTGAAAGCAGCTTCGGCAATTAGAAGTAGAGCCAAGGCAACCGTACACCTACGACGTTTGGAAGCATTGGTTGGCAAGAAAACATACTCATCCGGAACTTTATGCTGTAGCAACTGTTGTCCATTCCGTTCCTTCTGACACAGGTATCCGTGGAACGATCGTTCAGTGCATTGGCACTTGTCTTATCTAATATCAGGACGGGACTCTCTGATGATACTCTAGAAGAAATTTTGATTATAAAGTTGAACAAGGATGTACTTGAGAAGGTGATGCCAACACTCCATGACTGGAAAATGTTCATTCCAGAGTCAACATCTTTGTCACAATGATTAGTTCTTATCATTCATTACGTCATACTACTAGAAGGGTTAAATGGAAGCAGAAATGACACCTCTAGTGTAGATGGAATCAATAAAAATGTGTTTGGATCTTAAATACATGCATTTATATTTAACTTATGCATGTATACAAGCAATTTCACAGCTCCATACGCAGGTTCCGTGCAATTTTCACCGTTATTATTCGTGTTTACATTATTTTCGGCTCACTAATACAAATGTATTTGGTAATCTGCGCCTCCTTTATACTATAAATTATTGCTAATGTTGTCGACAGATTCTTTTGCACGATCATCGCAATTTACTCATATCTGGTAGATATAGAGATGTATTATTTTTTTTATGGAAGTCGATTGCACTCTGCATATATGTTTTTTTTTTGTCTTTTATGCTGACGTTATTTTTTCATGATCGATTTCAATCATTTTAAACTCCGATTATAAAAAAGAACCAGCAAAATGATAATTTTATTTCAGACGAATTCATTTTTTAGAGCTTAGTAGAGCATGACTTTAATTAAACGCGTGCATTTTCAGCGACTTGGAATGAAATGTTTCATGATCAGCCGTAGTTTCAAATCGTTATCTAATCTAATCTAATCTAATCTAATACAAACGCAGCCAGTACGAGAAAGCATCCTGGAAATAATTGAGTTAGATGACGCCCAATTATTCTTTTTGTCTATATTGAGGCTTGCAGCATATCAAGGACATGATACAAGCATCAAAGCGGCTAGGCCTCACTGCGTTGCATTAACTGCGTAAAAGATGATTCTAAAAATGAGTTGAATTCAAATGAATAGATTTGAACCACAACGCATTTTTTGAATCTACAGGGGAGGAAGGATGCGTGGACATACCGTACCATACGCTCCGAGGTTAAAATAATAAAATGTTATTCGAATAAATCCAAGTAATGATAAAAATGGTAATGATAGTAATAAAAAGTAATAAAAATGTAAAATCAACATGGAATATAGAATAGTATATAAAATATAGTGAAGGGATTTTCTTATGGAAAATGATGACAACAATTACACATGTCTCCAGATTGTTGTACCGCTGAAATTGTAGAAGTATTTGCGTATCTATTATGAACCTAAAAGCTTAGACAATGTATAATAGCCACGAGAAATTTTTTATAAAATTACTTTTCAAAACTTGGAAACTCCATGGATGACCTGAAATTATATATAAAAAATAGTATATTTAAAATGTCGATGTACTGTTCCATTTCCTTGCATCCACTAGTTGATCACCAATGTAATCTTATCTAATAATGGAAACGCAGCCAGTTCGAGAAAGCATCTTGGAAAAACTGGGCTATATGACGTCGACTTATTTTTGCTTTCAATATTGATGCTTGCAGCATGTCAATGACTCAAAACAAGCGTCAAAGCGGCCAGGCCCACTACGTAACATCAACCGCAAAAAGAAACTATAAAACGAGCTGGATTCAAACAAATAAACCTGAACCGCAACGCATTCCTAGAATCTACAGGACAGGAAGAATGAGCGGACACATGGTATCATACGCTCCGAGCCATGTCAAGTAAAATATAATGCTTTTATGCATCCTGGAGCATAACAGAAACCGGCAAATACCTGAATTTTGAACAACATATAGCATATAATGGAAGGATCGCATTTGTTATGCACAGTAAAAATGAAATGACTAGGAATATATTGTTTTGTCAATCTTATTTAAACTTAGACTTCAGTTATTCCACGCTTTACCGATTGGCTAAGGGAAGACCATATGTTATGTAACTTCAAATACGAAAAAAAAATGTTAATAGATCAATATGCAATGCTGAAAATAAAAGAAATATAAATTATTGCTGAAATGAGACTCTAATTCTTCTCATGGTGCTCCTTCCTCCTGTCACATGGTTTTTAAGCAGTCATTATATCTACAGAGCATGCTGATGTTATAAGTTTAGGGAACGTCCATTAATTACGTCACTCAAAAAATTACTTTTTATAGACCTCCTCCCTCCTTGTAACGTTTTTTGTATGGACCTTCAAATTTTTTTTGTATGGATCGTCACGTTTTCCCAAAACCCCTCCCCCTTACTGTGTGACATAATTAATGGACCTTCCCTTAATGAAAATGGAAAGTATATAATATAATTTCAAGGTACACAATCCATTGGCGGGTGATCCATTATTCAATAGCGTTAATTGGATTAATACGTTTGCGTTATTTGTCAAGACAGATTCGGGATTCGCTATTGCCGTTGTCAATTTAGACCGTAACGGGCACGGGTCGAGGCGTTTTTGTATGTTGAGTGAATAAGTCACCTAGCCTAGCTGACTATTTAGTTCCAACTCAAACAAGGTACATCCTGGGCACGGTGCGAAGAGAACCTGGAAAAATGAGACTCCTGCCAGGTGTATCTTTGACATACGTTTAAGGAATCCGGATGCCGCAAAAGTATTCCGACTAAGAGTCACTCCTCATCACCAATGTCACCAAAGAAATAAAAGCAAAAAGGAAACAAATTTATGACAAAAGAGAAACGTAAATATTCACCCAACTTTTCGAATAAAGCAAAACAATTGAGAGGAAAGCTACGCTGCTGGATCATCAAAGCTTTTTGCAAAAATCATTCTATTTTGAAATATTCCGCGGAGCGAGAATAAAAATAATGCGTCTCTATGGCAACTATGGAATATTTTACATGGAGCAATGGGCAAGAACATTGAAATATAATATTAACTATTCAATGTACGTTTACTTATCTTGATGGCGCTTCTTCGTCTCGATTCAGAAATTGTACAGGAATCTGACCATACAAAGTCCACCAGCACCACACTTTTGAGTTCAATTCCAGAAACGAAACTTCTCCAGTTTTGCTGAAAACGTGCTCCTAGCCATATCGGTACCACATTTCATACGGAAACACTTTTACAAAATCGGACTTTCTATGAAATTATTACACCCTGGATTTTTTTTAAATTCTAGATTAGCTAGCCTATCCGAACAGCATTCGCAAATTCACACCGATTTATAACGAACAATAAAAACGTGACAGCTCACGCAAAACACAACCGTCCGCGGGCAAAGGCGCTTGCTGCGATCTCGTCAGCCGTAGTTTCAAATCGTTATATGATTTTACCGTAAGCTTTGAGAATGAATGAGCCAAGTTTTTCTTGTGGCTGTCACAAGAGCTTTGTCGGAAAGAACTTATTGCATCAGTGAGACGTGACGGAATATACATTCTTTCTCGCAGTGAGTTCATGATAGTTTCCAGACTATTTTTGTCATTTCATCTTGATGAACTGAAGGAGGAACCACATAAGCTCTAAATCTTATGTGAATTATTTCAATGAAAATGAGATTTACCTGCACTGATCTAAATATGTAATAAATTTAACTTATTGTTCAACACATTCTGGCAACAATCCTAACTGAGAGAGAGAGAGAGAAAGCTGATAAAGACATCTTCCGGTACACGCGATTAAATGCAAAACACACAGAGGCAAAATTTGAGCGAACTTCTTCAGCTGGTAAGAAACTGATGGTTTTCGAGATGATGTACTTTAAATCTTCAAAATGACAGAAATAAATTTGTAATCAATCATGATTTATGCATCGAATCATAAGCCCGATAGAAAGAGCTTATGATAGTATAATTAAAAGTGAAATAATTTGTAAAATGTAGGAGTTTTAGACCTATTTCCTAACAACTGATTAAAATAGTGACCCCAGATTAAGCCGTTCCCTACCCTATCAACCGTATTACGTTGGAAAATGTTTCGTTTTGGATGCTGAAAGCTACTTCCCCCTCTCAAACACCAACATCCCAGGAAACGATCGATATTATTCTGATAACATTTCTACTGCATCTCCGAACGTGAAATATAGGTTTAAGCATACGTTTGAGCAGAAGGTGATGCTTTATATTTCAATATCTGACTAAGATGTTTCCAAACCATGGTTCAAGCCTAGTGGTTTGGATATCAATCAAGAAGAGTACCATTATCAATGATTCAAGAAAATATTGATTCCATTTCTTCAAACATATCATGCAGATAGAAATTACGTGTTTTTGACGGATGAAGCATCGTCGCATTATGTGAGAAAACACAAACTTTCTTGGAAAGTCAAAACATCCCGGACGAACCAAAAACCGTAATCCAACAAATTTGCCTCAGTGTCGCCCGGTGAAGATTTCTTTGGATATTTGAGTTCACTGGTGTACAAAAACAACTGGAGAGTCATAGATTGTAAATAACTGATTACTGGATTACAACGGATTACAACGGATTACATCGGATTACATAAGGGAACGTCCATTAATTACGTCACGCAAAAAGTTACTTTTTATAACACCCACCCCCCCATTGTCATGTTTTTTGTATGGACCTTCAATTTTTTTATATGGATCGTGACGTTTTCCCAAACCCTCCCCTCCTCCCTTCCCTAACACGTGACATAATTTCAATGGATCTTCCCCCTAACATGGCATTCGTCAAACCGAAGACAATACAACGCTCCTGTTCAAATATCAGGCCAAAGCTTCTCTGGAACAGCTGATGACGGAACGTATCTCAAATATTCATTAATGTTTGTTTTTAAGTAAAAAGACGTGCCTTCAAAATGAATCAATCAGTTTTCCTTTCTGTAAACTAGTCTGTTTGTTATGGCCTTTAACCCTTATGGCTTATCATATGGGAATAAATGCGAGAAATTGAATGGTGTTAGTTTCATTTAGGGTTGACCACAGTAAGTGTCCCATTTTACCCATTTCTCCCCTCATTTTGGATTCTTACTAGAATTACTAGACAAAACTAAACTTGATGCTACTATATTGAACCCAAATGCACTGTAAATTTGCAAAAAAAAGCTGAAACACTGTAACAACAAATTTACCTTTGATCAGATGCCAGTAAGTGGTCCATTTTACCCAATTTTTCCTCACAAATGCATAAACTCATATACCATGTGGTTCGGCAGATTGCCGCCTGTAATATTGCTCTCACTTGCGCTTTACTTTTGTGAAACTGTCCAGCAAATCAAATGGTGATGGTTTCGTTTAGGGTTGACCTCAGAAAATGGTCCACTTTACCCGATTTCCCCTCATTATTTAATAATCTCATATACCATGCGGTTTTGAAGATTGCCGTTAGTAATATTGCTCTCACTCTTATGTGTTAGTAATATTGCTCTGTACTTATGTGAAAATGTCCGGAGAATCGAATGATGATGGTTTTGTTCAGGGTTGACCACAGTAAATTGTCCATTTTATCCGATTTCCCCTCATACTTGAAAAAACTCATATAACATGCTTTTTTGAAGATCGGCGTTGGAAATATTGCTCTCACTAGCACTGTACTTACGTAAAAATGTCCGTTGAATCGATTGATGTTGTATTCGTTTGGGGTTGACCTCATGTAAAAATATCCGTTGAATCGAATGGTGATGGTTTCATTTTGGGTTGACCTCAGTAAATTGTCCATTATACCCGAATTCCCCTCATACTTTAAAAAACGCATATAATATTGTTTTTTTTGAAGATCGGTGCTGGTAATATTGCTCTCACTTGCACTGTGCTTACGTACAAATGTCCGAAGAATCAAATGATGGTAGTTTCGTTTAGGGTTGACCTCAGTTAATGGTCCATTTTACCCGAATTTGCCTCATAATTTAATAATCTCACATACCATGCGGTTCTGCAGATCGACGCCAGCCATATTACTCTCACTTGCAATTTATTTTTGTAAAAATGCCCGGAAAATTGAATGGTGAGGGTTCCATTTAGGGTTGACTTCAGGAAATTGTCTATTTTACCCGAATTCTCTTCATAATTTAGTAATCTCATAAACCACGCGGTTTTGAAGATCGCCTTTAAACAAAACCCTCACCTTTCGATTCAACGGACATTTTAACATAAGTACATTGCAAGAGAGAGCAATATTACTGGCGCCGATCTTCAAAAAACATGATATATATGAGATTATGAAATTATGAGGGGAATTCGGGTAAAATGTAAAATTTACTGACGTTAACCCTAAACGGAACGATCACCATTCGATTCTCCGGACATATTTACGTAAGCACAGTGCAAGTGAGAGCAACATTACAAGCGCCGATCTTCAGAAAAGCATATTATATGAGTTTTTTCAAGTATGAGGGGAAATCGGGTGAAATGGACAATTCTCTACGGTCAATCCTAAATGAAACCATCACCATTCGATTCAACGGATATTTTTACATAACTATATTGGAAGTGAGAGCAATATTACTGGCGCCGATCTTCAAAAAAGCAATATGTAAATGAGATTATTAAATTATCAGGGGAAATCGGGTAAAATGGACCATTTTCTGAGGTCAACTCTAAACGATACCATCACCATTAGATTTGCTGGACATTTTCACATAAGTACAGAGCAAGTGAGAGCAATATTACTGGTGCCAATCTTCCGAACCACATGGTATATGAGTTTATGCATTTGTTAGGGAAAATCGGGTAAAATGGACCACTTACCGGCATCCGATCAAAGTAAAATTTATTGTTACAGTTTTTAACCTTTTTTTGCAAATTTACAGTGCATTTGGGTTCAATATAGTAGCACCAAGTTTAGTTTTTGGGTAGTAATTCTAGTTTGCATCCAAAATGAGGGGAGAAATGGGCAAAATGGGACACTTACTCTGGTCAACCATTAATGAAATCAACACCGTTCGATTCCTCGCATTTTTACCCATATGAGTAGTACCCAAGTAATTTCTCAGGACTTCTACCCTGCTCCGTCTAAATTAATGGGATTTTGGATCAATTTTTGCCCACTGTGCATTGGTGCATGTGTGAAAAACAATTAAAACATACATGTCGACAGCAAGACATAAACTTATTTTGTAAGCAACAAGCTTGAAATGATAATAAAGAAGAAGAAAAATTAAAAGCCATCGAACCAAAGCTCTGAAACTCCACCACTCGTTCGTTGCCAGTAAGTTCACTCGCTTTTTGTTGTGATAGACGTGCCACTTGCCTGCTTTAAAGTCTTGAAATTTTGATTGATTCTTCTGCCATATTTCATAATCTTCCATTTTACAAAACACGGCAAAAGCAAGATCCAATTCATCCCCAAACTGGAAGACTATTTATAACAAACGCTTATCACCTTGAACTTAATTTTTCATTTTCCAACAAATCCCCAGCGCCATTCCGGGAAACACATAACTCCCACCAAGCCTGTAGCTAGCTAGCTTTCCTACTTCTCACCGGAAAAGTCCCTGAAAAAGTTCATTATTCCCAGAAAATAGGCGCATCGAAACAATTTCAAAGCGGAAAACAGGGAAGAGTGCGTAAGTTGTTCGCCTGTCGCATGCGGCATGAAAAAAAACATTTTGTCACGTTCTTTTTCATTCGGGAAAACGTGAGCTCAATTTGAAATTTTCCCTCCCGTTTTAGCGTCACTGAACATCCCCCACCTCCCGCCCCCCTCAGTCAATTGGATTAAGTATAGACATTTTTCTCTCGATTGCCCTAGGGGTGGAGGTTCAACGAAAGTTCAAACCGTTGTCGCGCTAGGCTGTACATAATGCATACATTTAGGAGGGACGACGGTGGAACGGGGCGGCCGGGAGTCAATCGCAGGAGTCGGGGTTTTTTGACGCAGCTGTTCGGAGGTGAATGTCAGGGGAGCATTTTTTTTTCTTCTTCTCGTTCCTCAATAGAGCCGACAACGACAATCAACAGGTTTTTCAAGTGAGAGGTCATGTTTGGCACACATTCCATGATCGCAGGTTGTTCGGGTTTAAGGGGTTAGAGGGGGGCTCCGTTTGAAAAGTGCGAGGGGTTTAAAGTTCGAACCCGACCGGCTTGGTTCGTTTCTTTTCATGCGTGCTGTCTACTAGGGGGGAAGTGTATTGTGTTTATGTTGCTTTTTTTCGAATCTCACTTTCTCGCATGTCTTCCTAAGATGCTAACTAATCGCCCGTGCTCTCCCGTATGAAAATGCGATGCGTGTTTTGGCTCTACACTGGTGTGGGAAATGTTTGTTGTGGAATCAATTCAAACGAAATCGGGCAACTATTTCGAACACCAGTGTACTCTTCCGCATCGCCGGTTAAGTTCATGAATGTAGGTTTACTACTCGGTTTCTCCGCATTTGCACGTGCGTCGTTCACAAAAACCTCCTCTCAATTGGGGTAAGTCTCTAACTAGGTTTATACATTCACATTGTTCCTGCTCGGGAGGGGATTGGAGGTTTGCCTCCACGTTGGGATCAATTAATTATGAGTACGCGATTTTTTACTACAACACACAGGCTTTTACTGCTGCGCTGTTTTTGTTGGCAATGAGCTTGCAAAAGTCTTGGAAAGGTGAGTTTGAGGAAGTACAATATTAGGTAACACCTATACGTGGATTTTCACTTTCAATTTACCCTGTGTTGGTTTCCGTGGTTTACTCGCTGATTACTTTAGAGTACGTGCAGATTTTCACAGCTTTTCGATTTGGTAATGTCGGTGAGACAGATTTTGTGCAAAATTTCCTTGGCAATGTGCAGTGACATCTGGGTGCGCGAATTGCGCAGGTTGGTAGCGCTGGCCCGCTTCTCACGTTGCTCCTTGAGTCGAATCTAATGGAAAAACGTAAAGAAGAAATATGTTAACATACAACCGAACTGGTACCGGCCATGGCGGCAAGAAAATGCCGACACAGAAAAGTAGACCATCCCGGCCCGGCGGCTGCATGCCGGTTCCATTCAATTTGCATTCCTCACGGATAGCCCGCGCTCCTTCGTTCGATTGGTTCTTTTGACTCACTCACCTGCTTCAGTACACCTACGAGCAGTTCGTCCACGTTGTGCTGGATGCCGCTGGACGTTTCAATGAATTTCGCGTCCCGCGAGGTGGCTAACTGTTTACCCTCTGCAATTGACACATTAACGGTGAAACAAATGAGAACCATGGATGGCGTGGTGTGTTGAATTATTTATACAAGCATAAGTAACGACCTTAGTGCTATTTGGAACCTACCGGAGGTGTTGATCACCCGAGATCGGGCCAGATCGGATTTGTTGGCCGCGATGATGACCGCCTTTTCCTTGGTGTACTTTTCCTGCCACAGATAGTTGAGGATTTCTTCGGCGACCCGGAACGAGTTTCGGTCCACGATCGAGTAAACGACGACGCAGGCATGAGGTTCATATGTTGATAACGAGTTCTCCACCTGATGATGTTTGGCGATTGTTGTTGGATCGGGTCGAGCCGGGCGCGTGCGGGAAATGCAAGTACCGTAATTTAAAGAGATTAGTTTATTCGTTGGGCTCGGATAGACCGGTCGGAATTGGGATAGATTAGGGAAATGAGGTTAGTATGTTTTTCTGCTCGGAGGTTATGAGGATGGAATGTGGAATAATCGCTTTGTGGCGGGGCAGTTTCTTGGTAGATGCTTCGTTCATTTGTGGGACAATAATATTACAGTTGCAGAGAAATTACAAACTTGCAGAACTTCTTCGTGGTTTTGCACATTTTGCCCAAAATGAACACCCCACGCCCCTCCCTTCTTGTCACGTTTTGTCGGAGTTTTATGACAACCTCCTAAGTACGCAACGTGACAAAACAATTTGTCAACATTATCTATGGGGTAGTTATCCTGGACAACTGTTGCTTTCACTGAACTTGTTGATCAATTTCTGGAAAAAATGACTCCAATTGTTGTGTCGGAAAATTATATCTGGACTTAAAGAAGGCGTTCGATACATTTAAATATATTAGACCATTATGGAGTCAGAGGCAAATGATATAATTTGTAGCTAACTGCAGAATAGAATTCAATTTTTAACATGTGGTGACCATTTCCTAAAGAACAATAACAACGGGGGAACTCCAAGAGTGTAACATTGGTCCCATATTATTCCCATATTAGTCCTAGTGCATTCCCAGACTTTTTGTTGATGATACAGCTCTGTTTTATCCTCATGTCAATGCAGGTTCAATAATAACTAGTATGAAAGAAGATCTTCAAATTTGCCAGAATTACTTTTGTGATAACCTAGTCCTTCCTAGCGAGAAGAGTAGGCTCTGGCTCTGACTGGACCTGTGGTTTTTTTCTCGCTGTCAATTTTACGGTTTTATCTAGCATTTTAAAATTAATTAGATATATTTAATTAATGGTGATCTTGTGTTTTAGAATGAGCTTTGATTTTGTTCAATAAGCAATTATGGAGAAGGGTATGGGCGATGTGTATTACTCGTTGCTGGTGGCCTGATCGGGCTTTTTGGATCGGGATTGGATACGGGACTAAATGGAATCCAGCCAAGTTTTTTTTCTCTTTTTTTGATACCAGAGTAGTTTTAGCTCCCGGGGCTTCAAATAGTGATTTGAAAAATTCTAAGGAGGGTGCGATAGACCTCTGGTCCTCACAAGTTCCTACCTCACGCCTCCTCGAGTCATATGATCACAAAAGACTGCCAGCTGAAACATGAAGCTGCTGGTTGGCGTAGCCTGGGCAATATTGTCATTTTGTCAATAGCGAAGTGAGGGGGTGCAAAATGTCAATCATATCATAATTTTCACATTCTCCAATCTTCCAGGTCTTCGAGAAATATTAACATTTAACATTAATTTTTTTCTCTTGGCTGTCATACATTGTTTGATGATATTGTTGATATTGTTTGATATTGTTGATATTTGATGATATTGTTTTATAGATTTTGCTTCATAGATTATTTAAATATTACTTATTGTTTTTAAAGCGAGGAGGGTGTCGCTCCCACGATGAGCGTTAGATAAAGCTTCCTTTACATGAAAATTTCCACGATGACGAGGATTTTCTTTGTGCTGAAAGCATTTTTTGCGATTGGCACGATCAATCGCGATGAGAGCGCGATGACGATGCGATCAAAACAAAAATTATCGCTGACAGCATGGAACTGCTCGATAAATTTGACAACGAGAACTGCCAGGAATGAAATGACATTTCTCGCTGCCAAATATTCGATCAGTCAAATTTTCTTCTACCGTGTAGGTTTCTGTCTTCACACCTTTTGGTCAACAATACACCGTCGTATTGTAATTGTAAAAAATAATACTGATGCTTCTCACGGTAGCTACTGCCGTTGTTCAAAGCCAAATAGTTTCAGATCATGTTGAATCAAACTTAATATTAACAGCAACGATACCATCAACCGTTGGTAAAACATATCCGTCCGACATTCGGGAGTCGATAGCAAGCACGACGAGTCGACCACTACCTTACTATTTAGGCTACCACGACTACGAAACTCAAATCGCCACCGCCCCCCACATTCTCAACAAATACGACAACGACATCGACGACATCAAGAACAACCACAGAAGCCACAACGGCATCAACGACCAGCGTCACTTTTACGGCGACCATCCCAACAACAACCCTGACTTTAGTTCCACCCACCAATGAGCTAAGCTGTTACAATGCAGCACAGGATCTGTGCCACAATCTAACAAATGAATGCGAATGAAATCAAGATCCGCTGATCCCGAGTGCTGCAACCACGTATTGAGCGCACCTACTTGGCGGTACATGCATATGCGAATCGTCACAGTCCGGGAGCTGGTACTGAATATGTCTACCAAGTACATCAAGCAGTTGATATTGCTCTAGGTTAAGGATGGCTCAATTCAGAAGACAAGCAGTTCGTTTTATTCACCGGGATATCTGTACATTTGTGAGTTGTTCGGTTTGTCACAAGCAAAAACGGTATGTTTCCAAGGGGTTGAGAAGAGAAATTTTCATATACATACGGAGAGTTCTTTCGGGCTGAGCAAACCACTTAATTGTGTCTGGTTTCCGATCTGCAGTCAACAGCATTTGCTGTGAATATCAACCATCACCATTTTGATCGGATACAGTATCAGAAATTGAATTCCACTGCTCTCGATGATGGCATTCAGGCCGTCGAGACTGGAGTAGCTGGTTTGATTGGAGAAGTCTTCTTGTAATTGGTTTGCGTCATTACTTTATTCTCCGATTTACAATACGGTAATACGGTATAGATCATGTGGACCTTTATTTGTTTATTTGAAGACCTTTCTCAAATGCATTTGAATGTTTGAAAAGATGAGTACATACGATGCACTTGAACATCGCTGCTGCTGCTGCTGCTTGCTGCTATGATACCGTTACCGCTGCTCCCTTCCAGTGGATCAATGCTCGATTTAAGCTCATCGAAGGTGTTAGGGTGTTAGGTTCTATCTCGTCAAAAATGGTTTCCTCCTTCGGTTCGAAGAGCAATTTATCGGTGGGTGATTCTTCCATGCTACTCATTAAAATGTTCTCGTTTGGATCTTTGTGTGATGCAGGAGCGACAAAGTATTCAAAAGTCCCTTTGAACACTTCGGGCTATGAGGGTCTGCTGATTTTTTCAATTTTCGCCCGGTGCACTCGTGATCCTTCAGTTGTTTCGCTATCTGAAAGAGTTTCTAACAGAACAAATAAGCATAAAAGCTCATCTATACAAGCATCAAAGGTGGAATATAAACACTTACCAATTGCCACTACTTTTTCCGCTACCGATTTAGTTTCGGAAAACACAGATGGATACTACTCGATTCACTTGCTCGAAATAATCAAAACAAATTTCGATAGTATTGCCAGATACGGAAAGGGTAGCTCGAAAAGAAATGGCATAGCAACCAGTCATCAATATCAATGCTCACGATTCGAGTAAGTATCGGTTACGATGAGACGCGATTACGCGATGAATTCTGCAATTAATAATACTATGGCGATTAAGGACGATAATGGAAGCGATGGTTTTTTTTATGAGATTTTGATAAGGATTTGCAGCGATCCAATGTGGAATCGCAAAGTGGCTTACCCCTCGGGTTAAAGTCCATTTGTATTTAATTCCTTTTCAATTTAATATTCCCTGTTCAACGTGCAACTCCCACATCAACAGCAATAACCATTGGTTCAGCAAGAATAAAAGTGGATTGCTGTTATAAAATCAACATCAAGTAGCTAATAGTGACCATGTCAACAGTAAATTAAAATGTATAAATGTTAGTTCTGAAAAATTTCAATAGATATAACAAACTTTTTCAGGATACCTCAAATCACGTTTTTGGTGAATTGCTGCTATCGCTGAAAACGAGCTGATACTTGCTTCGGACTAAGACGCTGCGTTTTTTCCTCGAATTGAAAATAGTTTTATATTGATTTTCAACAGTTAAACATTTGTTGTCAATGTGATTTGTGAAGTTAAGTCGACTATTTTCTGATCAGAGTTTCGGTAGTGAGTGAGGTTTTGCAGCGGAAAACTTCAGTTGTCAATAAGCGAATACAACTCTACCGGAATTAAGTATGAAAATCAAAGGGTGCGAGGGTGTGTCACCGGCTGCCTGGAAGACTATCTGGTTTTCATCGTTGGACGAAACTGTAAACGTTACCAGCAGACGAAATTGCTGCTGATTTCGAGCGTTCGAGCAGAAGAACAGAAGAAGATCTCACGTGTCTTTCAGAAAACCTGAACACCATGATTAGCTAACGACTGTCT
The DNA here is from genome assembly GCA_034211315.2 of Aedes japonicus. NCBI lineage: Eukaryota > Metazoa > Arthropoda > Insecta > Diptera > Culicidae > Aedes > Aedes japonicus. The sequence goes on along the minus strand of JASCZW010013919.1, from coordinate 2,625 downwards.
GTATTTTCGCTTGTTCCGTACCCTTCCAATTATGTTGTTGTAGTTGCCGGTATCCTTCCACAAGGCGCACTCGGTTTTCCGGCAAAGTTTAATTTAAAATTCAAATCTTTCAACTCGGGGTCAATTGAGCACGTTCCGGCGACGGAGCAGATAAAGGGAGGAAGGCACGCGTTTGACGTCGTCGTCATTCCGAGGACAGTGGGAGTTTAGTGATTTTAGAGCATCGGAAGCGAAAACCTCCCCCCACCCACACTCTCTTTGCTCGACAACGTTGTGAAGGAGCTCATGCCGTCCGGACTGAACTGACGTTGCACAATTTAGTTCCGTTCCGGTGCGGTGATGAAATTGCTGTGAGGACAAGATTCGCTGCTTCCAGCAAGATGATGGATGCCTCGACGAATTTTAACGAGGCCAGATACCTTGGTGGTAGCGGAATACTAACCAGTCAGACCCCGCAAAGGATTTTTAGTCAATTGAGAGGTGGTGAGTGCTCTCAAAACGCGGAACCCCTAAACCCCCGTCCCTAAACAGCAAAGGTCACACTAACTTTCCTACCCTATTCCCACCGGATTGCAAGGACGTGGCCGGCGCCGTTATTGATTATTATAGAAATTGAGTCACTGGAAGTGTACAGTGAGAATGGTCGATTACTCCCAGCCCCATTCAGTTGATTCATTGTGCAATTTCACGGATTCTGATCAATCACGGAATAGCAACCATTGATACGTGTAGTCAGTCAAGCTAAGCTAAGCTAATTGCTGCTATCGCTGAAAACGAACGAAAACGTGCATAAGCCTGGACTCACTGAACTCTACACATTAACAATTTACAACATTTCTTGCATTTCAGGACCAACCGAATGAAGATCATATATAATAGATACGAATGCTTGTAGTATTTTCATTTACATAAATATACACACTATAATATAAATATTTCATAGGAATGGGAGGGACCATCAGGGCACCCGATTGAAGCACTCTGGATGGGGAGAGTGGGAATGCCAATTTCCATTGCTATCAGTTTGTGAATAGAGGGCGGGCTCTTCTCCCCGCCCATTGGGGCATCCTCATATTAGATAGCTTGCTCTTTTGATCAATTGTTCAATCATGTTGTTGGAAGGAGATTCTTTATATCCCTGTGGATACGTATAAGTGATGCTGCCTATCGATCCACCCAACCACTTTTTGGCCCTTCATATAATGGCATCCCGACCAAAAGGGAACAACAAAATTATTTCATGTTTTGTTATTCAGTTTGCAAGAATTTAGATCGCAAATGTTGTTAAAATAACTGAAATTCTAACAAAAGATCCTCTAGAGATAACAAAATTATAGCAAACTATGATATACATATAACATAAACAAAACAAACTTTGTAAGAGTTTTGTTACGATGTAGCAAAATCATATCAGCTAATGTTAAAATTAATTTACTTCTTTTACGCAGCTTGTGCCTCCATGGGCATTATATCATAATTAGTTATAAGTATGTTTTACAATTATTCAGATGAAAATGTTTTAAACAAATTGATATCATAATCAGTTTGTCGTAACAAGGTTTGTTATAATTTTGTAATTTTTATGTTATTCGCTTCTGGTCGGGATGATTAGTATAATCAGTGGTTATTAAAGCTTGATTAACTCTAACAGCGAGGAGAGCCCATTGCTGTCGGACTTAGTTTCCGTGCTACAATGGGTGATAGTACATATTATACATATCTTACATCACAGAATAGTTGTAGCTCCCGTAGCGGATGTTGTGCAGTTGGGATAATTCCTTAAATTACAAATAAATGTATTGATTGTTTGGTTTACTACTGAAGATCTTCCAAAACATATACATGCAGCGTGGTTTGCATACTTCAGGCCTCATTCCTGTACGCAGTGTTGTTGGCTCCAGCCAACCAAAGTCAACTACGAAATGTACGGCCATCTAAGTGCATGCTCAAGTTCAAAGATGATGCATCATTTATCACAAACTATATTCGATTTCATCGTTAAAAAAATCAGCTTGTTATTATAAAGACAATGATTTCAATTGAAAATCCACTCGATTAAGACGGAGCAAAATGTTGCATGTGTTTGCATGTGTGTCAACCATGCATTTGCATTTAATGCGTTTTATTTGCTAGTTTTCTAACAATTTTCAAAAAACGTGTTTGCTGTTGCTCTGAGTTGGAATTGCCGTCTTAAATATATTACTTTTTACAGAGATTTGGCCTTCTTTCAAACATGACATATCCTTTACAAGAATATTTATCAGCTTATCATTGGCCCTACAAGTTAGGGCTATAGTTAATGCTTAAGTCCCAACCGTTTGAAGAGAAATGGAGCATCACTCAACCCTCTTAGACTAGATGCTCCCAACGACCGATTTAAATAAATGTGTGTTTTGTATACCAAACAGGGCATTCTGTTAAACTATTCTCTCCGACTATTCATTTCCATTTTCCTTTGATATCTACTGAAGGCTACGTGGGTTTCCCGTGTCTTGTTATGGTAGATATCAAATCCTCCCTATCTACAACGCACAGTGGTCCAGTAAGCTACTTTAGGCGGACATGAGGTTTTCAATGGAAATTTGTGATATTAGAGCTTTGGTTACTTCTGAGAACTTGTTGCAA
>JASCZW010013918.1:0-24209 GCA_034211315.2 Aedes japonicus | reverse complement strand
GAATACTTTTAAAATCTGTATCCACATTATTCCGGACACCTTCAAATCATTGTAACTTTTGAAATATTGCACGTAGGAATGAAAAATTTCACTGTGGTATAGCTGAAAGTCTATGATGAAAAAGACTATGATTGATGTTTACATTTCATGTATAGTATTCAAGATGGCGACGAAAGAAAAACAGGTGCGCGAGCGAATTTTGTACGGGCATACGGCAAATCCTGACTTGTCCCGTATGGGCTTGCAAAAACATTGGATTTGCCTAAATCCAATGTTACGATGTGCTCAAATCATTTTCGGAACGTTTGACCAATGGAGAGACAACCGAAGTGACAAAAACAGTGGACACGCTGATCCTGTCATGGACCGAATGGTGAAAAGGATTTAACGAAAAACCCAAATCTCTCCATTCGAACGGTGGCTCGTAAAATAAGGATGTCACCTGGTTTTGTCCAAAAATCAAAACAACGTTTGGGACTTAAATCGTATAAAGTTAAAAACAGTTCCAAATCGAAACGACAAACATAACCAGCAGCAAAATCACAGGCTCGATGTTTGTACTGCGAGATATTTGACGAAGTTTTCATGCATTGTTACGGAAGATGAAACTTATGTCCTGGAGGTTTTCAAGCAGCTTCCAGGGCTGGCTTTTTATTCTGCTATGGCCAGAAATGCTACAGCTGAGCATTTCAGAACGAAGAGGACATCGAAATTTCCCAAAAAATACCTTGTGTGGCAATCAATTTGCACGTGTGGCAAAAAGAGTAAATCTTTCATCACTACAGGCACAATCAACAAGGAGATCTATCAGAAAGAGTGTCTGCAGAAGCGATTGCTACCCTTCATCAAAAGTCACAAAGAAAATCCTTTGTTCCGATTTGGCATCATGCCACTATGCTAAAATTGTGATGTGTTTGTGTGTGAACTGTGATCAATCGAAAGATATTGGGCTCTGATGAAGCGGAAGCTTTCTGAAAAGAAGCAAGGAATCAAAGACATCAAACACTTCCAGCAAATTTGGACAAAGACGGCTTCTACAATTCCTGAAGAGTCTGTACAAACCCTAATGGACGGAGTTAAGCGCAAAGTTCGAAAATTTTATGCAAATACTGAATAACTATGTTTCGTCTTCACGAATTGTTAAAACGCATCCCATGAATCTGAAATAAACAACTACGACGGAAATATAATGCGAAATTTATGTTTTATTCATGTTTTGAGGTGTCCGGATTATTGCGGATACAGACCTTATAACATTCGGCACGGTTGATTTGGCAATATGAAGTGATTTTGCCAAGTCGGCGTGAGAATAATTTGGATTTTGCGCGAATTTTGATACGCTGCTTTTCTTGCTTTGACGCTATTTTGACAGCTGAATATAAAATAGAAAAAACCGAATAGAGTCAACATTCCGTACACATACATCTACAAAATAAGGGGTGTTGAATCGACCAAGTTTTGACCGTTCCACTCTTTAAAATGCTTTCTCAACAGTCCATAAATAAGATAATATGCAGCATTTGAAAACAGCATATGACGAGTCAATAAAGTTGAAATAAAACCTTTTATGGGAGTAAAAGGAAGTTGAGAAAGAAAAAGTTTTAAGATCGTTGTAAGCAAGCCTTGTAGGTTCTCATAAACCTATTGGCTCCTCTTCGGGTGATAATAAGGGTCCTCCCTTAGCTCAGTAGGTAAAAGCGCTGCTACAAAGCAACACCATGCTGGGGGTGACTGGGTTCGATTCCCGGTATGGGTTAGGAATTCTTTGTTAAGGAAAATTTCTCAACTCCCTGAGCATAGGGTATGATTGTACTTGCCACACAATCATACTAATGCTAAAATGGTACCTGGTATCGACGCTCTCAATTAATAACTGTGGAAGTGCATTTAAAACACTAAGTTGAGAGCAAGCGAATTTTGAAAGCAATAAACTTAAAACACCGACAAACCGACATGAAACTCATTCTTCACTATTGATCAAGAATCCATAACGACCGATTCAAATGCTCAGCGATCCCATCTGTCAAAACTAATAGAATCATTTTATCTAGATCAAATAATTTCGGCTCCGTAATGCTCTTTGGCGCCTGAGCCTAGTAAATAAATGAATAGAAAAAACAAATGGTACCATCTTCTTTTACTTTACTAGCATTTTAAGCACCGACAAACCGACATGAATTACAATAGAAAATGTCTTAATATTTCTGTTTGAATCACTAACTATCCTGACATCTATCTTCCATGTTCGCTGAGATCGTTTATTGAAGCCACGAACACGCTTGGGAACTTGATGAGAAGGTTCATGTCTAAGACAATTCTGGACACATTTAGTTGATCTAGATCAAATGATTCTATGGGTTTTGACAGATGGGATCGCTGCACATTTGAATCGGTCGATTAATGATTCTTGATCAATAGTGAAGATGTAGTTTCATGTCGGTTTGTCGGTGTTGTTACTCATGAACCGGTTCCAAAAAGGAACCAATCAATCAACTGTCAAATTTGATTCCATCAAATTAACGATGGAACTGAGCTATCTGATCTGATGTTTGCTTAGCCCCTTGATTTATTGATTTTATTTTTCCTAATAACTGATATAACCTAAATGATATTCAGACGCTCGTAGATATTTTCAAATTCATGCAGTCCTTCATCAGATCTCCTTCTCTCGTTAGTGCACTGGGACGAACGGTAATCCAATAAGATTACAATCGTGATGCAATTTGCACCTAGTCTCAGTAATAGTAATTTGATACAATTCTGCCGTCTATCTCTATTCTATCGCCAGACCGCGCGCAGTCCTTGCATAACCTATGTGAACAACCCCGCCAATGGCACCCAAGCAGATGCCGACGACGTACAGAGTACGTGTGGTAGGTAAATCACTTATGAGAGAAAGCTTTTAGTCCTTCGCATCTCATCATCCTGTGTATGTGGGTGTCGGAAAAAGAGCAAAAAAAAAGAACGAAAAAAGCCCCAAGTGTTTCCATCTCCTTATCATCGAAAAAAGCAGACAACATTTGCCGAGCAGCCTTCAAGTGGACCCCGGGTCAATAGATACATCAAATGGACGCAATCCGAGCGCAAGGAGAGTGGAAAAATGAATGCCACACTTGATCCGATTTATGAATACAAATAAGGCACAAATGGTACAATTTAGATTGAACTATTTTCTGGTCAAGCGAAGGAAAAAAAAATCCAATCGACCCCGGCGCCCGTATGGACGAACTTGACAAGGGCACTAACAAATAAGCTACGATACGACTCGACGCACTCGGAGCTATTACACAATGCCGTATCAGTTTCCAAAATATGGACCATTCGTTCAACCAGGTTATACTTGGGGAAACAAGAGGCGGACCAATGAAAGGTTCCTAGACAATTCAGTATGGGTTTCCCTTGCATCCTTGATATCACTACATTTTTCTTAACTCAAAGTTGAGTCACTTTCGGGTCAACATCGTCAAAAGCGAAGTTTCGGAATTTCGGTAAACTTATTCGGGTTGACAAGTCGACAAATCCACATGTGGCAACAAATGACAAACCTGAATTTGAGTAACTCCATGTTTGACGAAATTGAGTCGAAAACGACTCGATCTAAGTAGAGCGGTCCTGTAGTATTTATGTACGGTTCACATGTTTTTTTCTAGCTTCATACGTGGACGAGAATCCATTCATCGTTTTACACAGCCCGGCCGGACGTCCATTATGTCTACGAAAACACTGGGAAAAGGTCAACCAAAGGCGCATGGCTTCTTGTCGAACCACACTGCAATCACTAGGCTGCAAATCTGGTCAACGGTTAAATTAATATCGAACATCTGGAATGCAAGTTTCAGACTCCACTTTATCGCTTTACAAGCTGAATTGTTCTGAACACTCCAGCTCAATCGGTAAAGGCGCGACTACAATGCAAGACAGTGTCTGGATCGATTCCTGGTCTCGCTCTAAGTATGATTTGGAAGATTTCTTGACGTCTATGATTGAACTTGTCACACAATTTAACTTTTGCATACTGGGTAATGGCATCGCAGGCTCTTGAAAAGCCATCGCTTCGATATTATGACGATGCAAATCGCAGTTTTGATATAGGATATTGATCAGAAAACCATATCAATGCGTATGCTCACTTGCGGAAAGCATTCCATTGCAGTTTCATTCTTGTCGATCGGAGAAAAACCAAGATTTGCGTCTCCAAAAACGCGAGGTGAACTAGCTGGAAAGAAACAAAAGATAGCAAAAATAATATGTCTTCCCGCATCACCTTAATATCAGTGAGCGGGCTATCAAGAAATAATACTATTTTACAAACTCTGGAACAATTTTGACCAAATTTTCAGCTCAATATGCGACAGTCATAACCGGCCCCACTCACATTTCCATCACAATCACGCACGTCCTCTGAGTAATATCGGTTCCATCCGGACACAATCACATTTCCAACGGCGGCCCTCGGCTTTTCTCTCCTGTTTATTTTTTTTTTTTGCTCTCCACATGGGGTTCAAATGGGTACCTCTATCTCCATGTCTCTGTGGGTGACAGCGAAAATATGCGCCCGTTCAGATGGCAGAATGTCGCCTCTGTGTCGTAAAATTCATCACACATGTCATAAGTGAACCGAGTGGAACGGCTCCTTTTAGCAACTGATGAAGCCGGCAAACCTCAGTTGGGCTGGCATGACGGTTTTGTATGAAAGTGGACATATTTCAAGGTGGAATATGGCTTTCAGTATCTGTGTAGACTGACAGGGCTGCTTTTTGCTGGCATTTTTATGTTGATTGAATGCATGAGGTACGATAGATTTTGCTGTTTACAAGTTCACGCCGTGCGCATATACATATTGACACACAACAAAAATAATTGAATATTGCGACAAACTAGAGGCACAGCAACCATGTCCAAAACATAGTGTAATTTTCAATATTGTTCGAAAAGCGAATTACCAGAAAATAGACAGAAAAGAGTACAAAGATGTGTTTGTATGATTTCCGTTTGTTTAATAAAGACATTCGTATTTTGGTACGCTTTACGTTATTTCATTCATGTTTTAAAAGATTTTTTTCACTATTAAACGTTAATTACTATATATTTTTCCTATTATTCTTCTTCTTTCTTAAGTGAGCCATCACTTGACAGCTCTGTTCAAGGGCCAGTAACTAAGACTATATGCCCTCCGTGTACTTGAACATCTTTGTCCTCTCTTCGTGTTCTCGACAAAAACTCCTATGCCACAAGTTGATCCTTCTTTGGAAGCATCTGTGAAGATTCGTCCCTTTTCCTTGTTCCGACTGTTAATCACAAAGAGTGCCAGTTGCTTGAGCTTCCTTGGATCATTTTTTTTCGCAGTCTGCAACTCTTCCAAAAAGCCGGAGTCCGTGGTGCAGTGGTAAGCGTGACTGCTACTTGGCACCCCAGTGGGTCTGGGTTCAATCCCAGTCGACGTCGGTGGTTTTTCTGAGGCGAAAAAATCTGGTCACGTCTATCCGCTGACGTCACTGGACTGATAGCGTCAAAAAGTTCTCTGTAGGGCCAATTTGTCTTCTCTTGGCAAATGGATGCATCCCATTTGTCATAATTTCTTACCGTTTCGATTTTGGTTGCATTTATGGTGACGTTTAGTTCCTTGGAATTATTTTGGAATAATAGGCCTTTGATTTTCTCAGTGTTAATTTCGAAGTTCGAAAATTGCGCCATTTTGGAGAAATCATCCAAGTATTGCTGTGCCATATCATTCAAACGATCCAGTGTCCATTCGTTTTTATCAAAATTTCTAAATCTTATGCGTATTGCACGAGTACGACTCCATCTTTCTTAATGTCGTGTTGATTTAAGGTGTTTTTAGATGAAATGGAAACTCAGCGTTTGGGGATGAGAGTGCCAATTCCTCGACTCACTAAAAACCCACCCGTGCCTTAAGCCCTGGTCCTCCCCGGAACCACGTTGCGGTATTACTTCGGGGAGGGACTATTGTGCTTGTTAAGCACCCACTATGTCTAACTACTTAGGGCTTCAGTTGTTAGATGGTCCCTGTGACCTGTCATTGATCTTTTCGCTATTTTTGTTGGAGATCGAGAACAACCTTGGAGGCTGCTATAAATACCACGTCCCAGATGTCCCGGTCTTGGAACATCCTCTGGACCAAATTATCCGGAGTCGTGTCGTGACCGCATACGGCTATCATGCCGGATCTCGCGCCGTCGAAGCGTGAACAAGCAAAGAACACATGTTCCGCAGTTTCCTCGACTCCCGCGCATTCGCTGCATGCGGAGGACTGTGCATGCCCATATTTGTGCAGGTATTGTATAAAACAGCCGTGGTCAGACAATATCTGCGTTAAGTGGAAGTTCACTTCACCGTGTTGCCTACCAACCCACCTGAATAGTTCCGGGATTTATCGGTGGGTCCACCAACCATTGGTGGAGTGGTTCCTTTGCCTTCTCCACTTAACCATAGATGTGGCCCTAGTGGTCTTCCGAATACCTCTTGTTCGACGTTGTTCGAAGCACTCTACATCTTCTTTTATGACGGTGCCTATTGGCATCATCCTCGCTAGAACGCAGACCGCGTTGCGTGATACCGTTCAGTATGCACTAACCACTGTTAGACACATAAGCCTGTGCGTACTCTCTAGCTTACTTACGTAACTCTTGGTACTCAAGGCGGTGATCCATGCTAGCCCGCCGTACTTAAGTATGGACAGGGCGACGCTGGCCAGGAGTTTACGCTTACTCCCTGCACCGCCGAGCTATTCGACATCATGCGGGATAATGCCGATATAGTCATTGAGGCTTTCTTGCAAGCGTTATCGACGTGACTGACAAAGGACAGCTTATCGTCGATCATGACCCCAAGATACCTCAAGAACCTCTTTGATTCTACTGTGCAGTTACCTGCACTGATCGTCGCATGTTGCTCCGATTTTCTATTGTTCACCACCGTGACCTCAGTCTTATGGTGGGTTAACTCCAATTGTCTGGAGCTCATCCATCTCTCCACAATGCCAATGGAGTGCGAGGCCGTTAGCACGACCTCTTCGATGGATTCACCACATATCTCTAGGGTGATGTCGTCTGTGAACCCGACTCGGGAACTCAAGCCGCAGTACCTCGTCGTACATCGTGTTCCATAGCACCGGACCCAGGATCGAACCTTGTGGGACACCTGCGGTGATCTGAACACGTTTCTGACCTGCCTCTGTGTTGTATACCAGTACGCGATTCTGAGAGTAGCTTCCAAGAATCTTGTACAGTTAGTTACCCAGGAACCTGAAGGCGTTGGAGCGAGTTGGCGATAGCCACCCAACTAGCGCTATTGAACGCATTTCTCTCGTCAAGGGTGACCACTGCACAGTAGCGTACTCCTCGCCTCTTGCGCTGGATTGCCACTTCAGCCGTCTTGGTGACGGACAGAATGGCATCCACCGTCGATTTCCCTTTACGGAAGCCAAACTGGTTGTTAGACAAACCGCTTATACCCTCTGTGCATTTTGTCAGTCTGTTGAGGGTTACCCTTTCTTCTCTGTCTTTGGTGGCAACGGGTCTGAATTTTCCAGGCGTCCGGAAAGACGGCCTCGTTCAGACACCTTTGCATCACCACCCTGAACATTTTGGGAGCCAGCAAGATAGCCGTCTTGATGGCCAGGTTCTGAATACCATCCGGTCCTGGCGCTTTGTTCACCTTTAGCGACATTGCTATTGCAATGAGTTCGTCGTTCGTCATCGTCGCCTCATCGCCGGTCCCCGGTGTGCCGTTGTCAATACGTGATCACGGGTGTTCGGCTGAGCCGCCCAGCCTTCCGTCGCTATGACAGCATTAAGGTCTGGGATATTGGAATGCTGGTCATGGAACAAATCAACGGTGGCGGGGGGCCGTGGACTCGGGTCTTGTTTCGAAAAAAAAATCCACCAACGATAACCTGCCGCAGCTCTGGTCATTGCACGATTGGAGCCGCCATCTCTCTGGTTTTGGTCATTACTACCCGATCACCCCATGGATTCGTATTGGCGACACAGGCTCTCACAGCAGGCTCACTTGCTGGCCTTTATCTCCCTCTTCAGCGCTGCCTTCGTGGCGACTAGCGCTCCTCTACCCTTGATTCTAATCGATGTCGGACCGCGCTTTTTACATCCTCTGTCTTGCGCGGAAGCATATTCTTCGGAGGTCGGTGATCGACTCCGTCAACCAATACACCGGCGATCTTCCATTCCTCGGTTTAACTTCCCTCGGCATGGTCACATCGCTTGCTTGTGTAAGTGACATAACGAGTCGTTCGCCGCAAGGTTCCTGAGTTTCGTTCCCTCAATATGTGTTCCCTCTCAAGCACCTCTTTAAATGTCTACATCAAAGTAAGACGTCCTCCGTCTGCGGGAGAATTGAGTGGATGCTCCTCCTTCCGCACGCTGCCTTGTATTGTGGACGATACAATAACGAACCGCCAAGTGGTCGCTATGGGTGTAGCCATCATCTACCCTTAGTTTGGGGTGCAGTCAGGGTAACGCTAAATGAACTACAATCGAGCGTATGTTTCCAGGTCAGTGTCAGCTCACAGCAGCGTCGGTTCTCCATGTTAGTAGCGGCTGAGCTCCCGTCTTGTTAGTGCAGCCGAAAATTCTGGTGCTACTCGGGACTACCCAGGTAACCAATAAGCATTAGCATATGCAGTAAATCAACCCTAGATCTGCATTTAAGATGCTACAAGTTATAAATTAGCATTATATCAGCATCTTGAAAGCTATCGGTTGTAAAGCTGCATTTCAAATGCTATTTAAATGCTTGTAGCATGTAATAAGCATTTCTAATGCAAAATAGCAGAAATGAAGCATTATAATGGCATTGCAGTAAAGCAGCCGTATATTGGGCTATTTATGTTGCATTTACGGTGACTTAAATGCTTGATAGGCTGCCGTTAAGACGCTTTGGAACTGCTTATTGGCTACTTGGATAATAATCAGCAGCATCACGATGGTCCTCTTGCGAGATATTGGGGTTAGTTGTGGACCTTACGAGCCGACACCGATAAAAAAACTATAGCAATGAATAATAGACAAGTAAGAGACTCAATATGGAACAATCGGCATGGACCTAGGCTACGGATAAGGACTAAAGATTGGAAACTCGGGTCGAGGAACTGCTGATCTCTCAACTTTCTTGGAAATACTCGCGTGCTTTCCGACAAATGGAAGAACCGCAAGTCCGACATCGTATCGCTGCAGGAAATGTGCTAGAAAGGATCCACGGTGCATACGTTTCGGTATGGACATACCATCTACCAGAGGTGCGGCAATACACACGAGCTAGGAAAACCTTGTTTCGTGATGGGTGAGATGCAGAAGCGAGTGAGAGTGATAGGGTAGTGATCAATCAACCCAAGAATGTGCAGGTTGATGATCAAGGGTTGGTTCCATAACATCAGCATCATTATCGTGCATAGCCCTCACTTCGGAAGACAAAGAAGAATTTTACGAGGAGCTGGAGCACGAATTCGACCGCTGCCCAAGCCATGACATAAAGATCAGCATTGGGGATTTTTACGCTCAAGTTGTGCAGGAGGAGGGACCATCTGACCAACGACAACGACCTTCGATTTATTGATGTTTAAGATACACTCAAAACCCTCCGTAGTGAACAACTCTCGGTGCCGACACCCGCCACGGTACAAAATCGCGCGACTGAAGCAAACTGATGTTGCCGCAGGTTACGCGTAATCGCTCGAAACTACGGTGCTGGATAAGAAGAGCTCGAAGAAGCTCCTCTCGAGGACTGTTTGAACACCGTGAAAGCAGCTATCAACAGCGTAGCGGAGAACGTCTTAAGTTGGAAAACGAAGCGGAACGAAGGTGACAGAACGAGTGGTTCGATGAGGATTGTCAGCAAGTGTTAGAAGAGAAGAACGCAGCACGGGCACTAATGCAGGGAGAAAAAGTGCCGCCATGAGGAGGAGGAGTGTGAGAAGCAAGCACAGCTCCACCGCTCACATGAAACGCGAAAGTTCTACCAGACACTTAACACATCCCACCGAGGCTTCGTGCCACTGAAATGTGGAAGCAGCACTCGATGAACGTCTGGAGTAGAGGAAGAGGACCAAAACAGCGAATGATGTGGCGTCGGCGATGCAGCAAGTGGCGGAGATATGCCACACCCGACGATAGGTACAGTTAAGGAAGCTATAAAGCTGCTGAAGAATAACATCGGTTGGAAGAGATTGTATAGGAGAAGAACTTATCAAGATGAACCCGGACAAGTTGGTCAATTGCCTGCATCCAATGATAGTTAGGGTTTGGGATACTGAACGACTATTGGAGTAGTGGAAGAATGAATTTATTTGTCCTATTTACAAGAAGGGCGATAAGCTGGACGGTGAATATTATCGTGCGATCACCGTCCTTAATGCCGCCTATAAAGTGCTATCCCAAATCATCTTTCAGAGACTGTCGCCACTAGCAAATAGATTCGTAGGAAGTTATAAGGCCGGCTTCATCGAACGACGGTCTACAACAGACAAAATCTTCACCTAGCGGTTGATCCTGCAAAACTACCGTGACAATATAGTCCCTGCGAGCCGCATATGATACAGAAAACCGAAAAGAGCTATGGAACATCATGGACGAGAACGGCTCTCCGGGAAAGCTGACCAAACTAATCAAACCTATGATGGATGGAACTCAGTACTGTGTGAGGATATCGGGTTCATTCGAATCCCGCTAGGGGTTTTGTCAAAGTGATAGAATCTTATGCCGGCTGTTCATCATTGCTCTTAAAGGTGTAATGAGACGAGCGGCATTCTACATGCGGAACACGATTCTCAACAGATCCAGCCAACTAACCTGCTTTACCGATGACGTGGACATTGTCGGCAGAACATTTGAAGCGGTGGCAGTGCAGTACACCAGACTGAAGCAGCAAACTGTAGCCTGTACAAAACTCTAATGATAACGGTTGTTTTCTATGGGCATGAGACGTGGATAGAGCTTGAGGAGGATTTTCGAGCACTTGAAGTTTTTGCGCGAAAGATGTTAAGACCTATCTTTGGCGGCCCGCAGGAAAACTGAGTCTGAAGGCGAAGGATGAACCATGAGCACGAAATGTTGCGAGAATGCCAGCCAACTATCCTGTGAAAATGGTGTTCGATGGGAGTCCGGTTGGCTCAAGGCGACGAGGGGCGCAACGAGCAAGATGGTTAGATTAGTTGGAGCATGATCTTGGGAGTACAAAGAGATTAGAAGAAAGCAGCCATGAACCGAGAACGTTGAAGGGATATTGTGTATCAAGTATTGTTACTGTGAGGTTATGCCATGAAAATAAAGTAAATAAATAATAATAATTGAACCATACGTAGAAGAAGATTTGACCACATTGATAAGGTTTTCAAATACCTAACCATACGAATAATAGGTTGTTAAAAATGTTCAATATATAAGGTCTCACGTCAAATACTTTTTTTTTTTGCATAGAAACTCTACCCCACAAACAAACAAAAAATATAAATTTTACGATCGTTAATTGCAATATTTAAGTTTGTTCTAGCATGAAAATATTGACTAAGTCCATATTCCCATACAAAGAGACCTGCTGGTTCCGTGGCCGTTAATTCGACAGAGAACCTATGGAAAAACTGACAAATTCACGCAAACGCATCCGCATTTCCAGAGGCATATCAAAATGGGCACAATAAGGGAACGTCCATTAATTACGTCACGCAAAAATTGACTTTTTTAACCCCCCTTCCCCCTTGTCACGTTTTTGTATGGACAATCAAATTTTTTGTATGGATCGTCACGTTTTCCCAAACCCCCTCCCCCTTACTGCGTGACATAATTAATGGACCTTCCCTAAGAGCACTTTCAAAAACATTGATGCCTTTAGTCGCCATACAAATTAGTAGCATTAGAAAAGTTCCTTCTTCCTTTTGATGATATTGGGAGAAAAGCGCCTATAAATGTAGTGTTTGTTTTCAAGATGCTTCTATTTCCTTCTGCCGTGTTAGTTATGATTTGAGTTTCATTTCAAAAATAAACCAATTCGCTCATTCATTCGAGAGAAAAATGATTCATTTTGTCTTTCCCAACACTTTCCACCATCCCTCTCTTTCTCTCCCACACTCACTCTTTCTGAACCCAACTGCTTAAATACGGCGCGCAATTCACATTTTCTTATCTTCCACAAGAACCAACGCGTCGAATTCGCAACCGCGATGGCTACAATCTTACTCATCAGCCACTATTCGCTTACGTAATTAATCATGAATTTTTATATTACCGTTCAGAAGTATCGAATAACCACAAACGAAATTGCGTCAAACCAGCTTAAAACCTGTTTCGGATACGTTGAAACCTATGATGCGAAATTATTTGACAAAAAAAAAACATTCAAGTGTCTATTCTCCTCTTGAGTTCAAGTTGAAGACAAAAATGCATGATACGTTCAATCACTTACCTTCTAAGGATGCCCAATCAAATTATATCGAACAATAAGTCACGTGTTAATCACCTTATCACAACCAAGCCGCACTCTAATTGATTGATACACCTGCGAAATCGAAAGCAAAGACCGAACTGGACAACGACCACCGTCTATCATCAATAGCTTAAACCACACTGACCGATGAAGAGCGCACCGAAAGGGTGAGTGAGACTTTGTCATGCGCAAAGAACCGCGTCGTCTTCGTTCGTCACCTCGAAGATACCAACGCATCAGGTATAGTTCATTTCTAATGTTTTGTTTTGATTCTCGAAATTCACCACTCTTCTCTGAAGGGTGGTGAACGGGTGATGAAACCCACCAATGCTGATTTCGAAGCCAATCTGAATGTAATGAACTCATACTGGTACACTCTAAATTTATTTTCCTTAATTTTCAAAAATCTTGCTACAAATCAGTTCATTGAGTGCTCTAAGGGTACAATTACAACTAATATAAATTCAAGCCTTATCAAGAATCAAACAAACAATGATCGAAGAATATCAATATCACTGGCTAGAAGTTAAATGAATCGCGTAATCTAGAGATAACTATGCTTGAAATTGTCACTAAAATATACGGTCAACGTGTGCAGCGCTTCCAGAATGGCGACCAGCATCAGCGACAGCGAAAGCGATGCAATCTTCCTCGGATCCATCTTGTCGCGTACCAATTCGAAGAGTTCCAGCTCCGACGAGCAGCAATCCAGCCCGGAATCCGTCCGGAAGCTCTCGTGCAATTCGAGTAGGCCGCTTTCCGACATGATCTGACTGCTGAAGGAGCTCTTGATGTTGATGATGCAGTTGAAACTGTCGCAGATCTGTTCCACATTCGAGTGTGCCAGCTGTACCTGATGCAGATCGTTGAGGCTCAGGGAACGCTGCTTACGGGAGGTGCTATTCAATTTGGATACTTTTTGGATTAGATACGCGTGATGTGGTCTGGCGGGGTTGGGCGGCCTTGGCGCATCACATCACGAGTCGATGCTGGGAGGGTCGTTGATGATGGGTTCGTTTATCACCGGTTCGTAGGTGCGCGTCTCGTCCACTTCGATGAATAGGAGCTGCAATGGGAGGGAATGGATGAGTTTAGTGAGGGACGGGCAATTCCAGTAAATCAAAATAATGAGTGAATTTCAGTGAAGTGTTCTAAATGCACTTTCACAGTTACTCATTGAGAGCTTTCGATGCCAGCCCCTAGTAGCACACTTGTTCCCATTCGGTAGAGATAACATAAATGTGACTTGTTTTAGACATTATCAAGTTGCTGCAACTAATTACACCCAAAATAAAAAAGCAAGATTGTAATGCAATTTCGCATGATTTGGTTTCATTTCTCGTAATGGATCGTAACTTGGAGAAAAAATGCAACAATGCTCGTGGGCAAAAAAGCAACACATCAATTCGGTTAGAAAAATTCAACCCGGGAACACATTGACACTTCCAGTACATTGTCAATGAAACTCAAAAATTTGGTCCGGTGGTACTGTCAAACGTGTCAAACCGAAAAAAAATCTAGCGGATCTTCTAAAAAGGTCGGAATGCGGATATGACATGTGATATTGTGTGCGATAAAACATGTTAATGCAAAGTTTGTTGCATTTGACGCTTGCGATGAACATGGAACCAGTGGAAACATAAAAGTGTGGTGATAAAATTACATCGTGCACTTAGGAGATGGAGAGGTAGTAAATATGATAATCGGCACAATATTTTAAATTGCTTAATATAAAAAGGGTGTCCAAGGTGAAGCCGATTAGCGTTTTCTAAGGGGAGCCATCAATAATTCAATTTTGCTAGTGTTTTAAGTGATCATCCAAACATTAAGTCCATTATTTTTAAGTATTTGTTTGTTAGCCGTTTGAATACTTCTGAAAGCGCAATAACGTATGGGAGGCATAAACGGTTATCATATGTTTTGCCAAACCAGTAATTTAATGTTCTTTGTTTAGAGCAGATTCAATTTTTTTTGTAAAATGTAACGTCAATCATAGATATTCCATGTCCTGATTAAGTCATGTCAATGGTTTTACGTAGTCCTACATAGTCCTACGTAATTTTACGATATTTATGAATTAGATGATACCAATATATAAATACATCAACGCGGTCCTACATAAACATCGCGGTTATATCTCTGATATATTCCACCTCTATTTGTTTTATACCTACACCCAAAAGTTGAAATTGTAGCAAAAAATGCAAAATTGCAATTTTGCAGTTTTTGCAATCATATCTTGAGAAATCCGCATGATTCTGAAAAGGCAAATTTGCCCATCATGTTCCACAAAGCTTTTATGGTATAAACAAAGCCATGCAAGTGTGTGCAAGTGGTTATCGCTGTTGCTAGTGCCTCCGACAGTCGCAGCAACCGTTGGGTTTTGTTCAACCGTCAACAACTTCTCAATATGGGTGAGACAATGGCACAGAACGCCGCTACGCCATATTCCACTGTTGTTATTCCGCTGTCAAGTGTTCTATTTTTATCTGCACTCGTCATCACACTCCTATCGCCCTCTCATCAAGTCACCATGCGGTTTATGAAATAAACGAAGCCATGTAAGTGTGTGCGACCGAAATTTGCTTCATTGCTGAAACGTTGAGTGCCTCAAAAACCGAAGAAACTGTAGGACTTTTATTCCGTTCACCTCAACTTGTTGTGGTGACTGGATGGTTACAATGAAGAGCCGTCATGCTGACGGTCGCGGTTCGACTCTCGGTAGCGGATGGAAATCTTTTTTTTTTGTGCGCCATTGAATTTACTACTACTAATCAACTGTACAACATCACGCACACATTGAATTTTTCCAATCGAATTGATGTGTTGCTTTTTTGCCCACGACCAATGTTGCTTTTTTTCTCCAAGTTGCGATCCATTACGAGAAATGAAACCAAATCATGCGAAATTGCATTACAATCTTGCTTTTTTATTTTGGGTGTAGTAAAATTTGTTTTTGTTTAACGAAAAGTGCGTCCTATTTAAAATTGGGATGTATCGACTCAACATTATTACAAAAATGCATTATTTGCGACAGGTCAAAGCAAAACAATAAATAATTTCAACTTTAACCAACCATATGTGTTATGTTATGTATAAATTATATGATACCTTTATTAATAAGCACCAATGTGGTCCTACCTGGACCTCGCGGTTTTATTCCTGATATTTTCATAAAGTGTTGCAGAGCTCACCATTCATTCTTTTTTTAACTCGATATTTATAAACAAGATAATGATTTTTGCTCAGGTCTCACTCTAATTAAAAATGTAATACGCTAGTTAAACTTGAACCAATATTTACACTAGTTATTTAAGCAACTTAACATACACAACAAAAAATCTAAAATAAATTCTCTTGTTCTGAGTATCGCCGAAAAACCGCTCAACCGCTTCAATCTTTCGCTTCTCACTCGAAGTTTGTGCTTGAAAATAGTCCGCAAAGGAATATTGTTTCCGGGAGCCAGCAGCTACTAGATCAGATTGATATGAGTGAAGTGAAAGTTCATCAGAGCTTTCAAGAATTGGTTCTAATATTATGTTACGCAATTTTCAGCAATTTTCAACTCCCTCTCTCTCTCTCTCACGTAACAAGATAGTAAATACATATATAAATTTTGTCATCCACTTTCTCTCAACGGAAATGTAAATCTTTTTCATAAAGTACCTCAGTAAATGGATGAGGAACCCCCGCGGTTGTACCTTTTCTCCGAGGAAGGCTGCGTGAAATATTCATTTTGATATTTAAATTACTAATAACCGAAGTTACCCTTGAATATAAAAAAAGACTCGTTTGAAATGGTACGCTTGCTTGTTGTTTTGCAACCACTCATGACGCGACAAAAACATGCTGCTCCGAATAGAAAAATCGGTGCATCTGCCAGGGACGACCCCAATGTTTACGTTGCGGAGCGACATCTACGATTTGCAAGTGGTTACACGAAACTAAGCTAATATGTCATGTTGTGGGGGGGTTGGAAAAATTCAATGTGTGCGTGAGGTTGTTCAGTTTATTAATAGTAGTAAATTCAATGCCTTACAAAAAAAAACGATCTCGATCCGCAACTGAAATTCGAACCGCGGCCGTCAGCGTGACGGCTTTTTATTGTAACCATCTAGCGAAGTCTATCAAGTTGAGTTAAATGGAATAAAAGCCCTACAGTTGCTTTGGTTGTCGAGGCACTCAACATTAAAACAATGAAGAATTGTCGGTCGCACACACTAACATGGCTTTGTTTATTTCATAAAACGCATGATGAATTGATGAGAGGGCGATAGGAGGGTGATGACGAGTGCAAATAAAAATATAACACTTGACAGCGGAATAGTGGCATATGGCGTAGCGGCGTTCTGTGCCATTGTCTCACCCATATTAAGAAGTTGATGACGGTTGAACAAAAACCCAACGGTTGCTGCGACTGTCGAGGCACTAAGCACTCAGCGATAACCGCTTGCACACACTTGCATGGCTTTGTTTATACCATGTAAAGCTTTGTGGATCATGATGGGCAAAATTGCCTTTTCAGAATCATGCAGATTTCTCAAGATATGATTGCAAAAACTGCAATTGCATTTTTTGCTACAATTTCAACTTTTGGGTGTATGATCGTAATGTGCTGCTTGGGTGGTAACATTTTTTCATTAGAGTATGATTGTGTGGCAAGTAAAATCATACCCTCCTTGACCAGGGAGTCGAGAAATTTTCAGAAACGAAAAATTCTTAGACCAGACCGGGAATCGAACCCAGCCACCTCCAACATGGTGGTGCTTTGTAGCTGCGCTTTTACCGACTGAGCTAAGGGAGGACATCGATAGTGAAGTTTATTCTCGTTCTAAATTGCAATATTAAGGACATACAGGATCAAGTCTTTATCACTTCGAAGTTTTCCGAGCACACACACCAAATACTGTTATGACTTCAGGCGTGAAATTGTCAAGAATCGTTTACTCTACTGGAGCATCCATTATTTAGTAATTGGGGCGTTGTTTGTGATGTTTAATCTCTAAAATCGTAAAGTATTAGGTGCGCAACTAAGTTCTCGCTGTTTTTTGGTGAAAAAGGAACTTTATTTTGAAAACAAAGGTTACCAACGAATTATTCAAAGTATTGCCCATCACTAGCTACGACTTTTTCCCATATTTCTAGTAGAACGTGAATACCATTTTGATAGAACTGTTCGTCTTCTGATGCTATCCAAGAATCAAGCCATTTTGAGATGTCATCATATGAGTGGAACTGCTGACCAGTGAAACCATGTGCCATCGAACGGAACAAGTAATAATCGGACGGTGCAATATCAGGAGAATATGGCGGGTGGGGTTTGAGCGGTTTTGAGCGTTTTCAAGTAGGTTTTCATGGGTTTCGCAACGTGAGGTCGAGCGTTGTCATGCTGAAGAATCACCTTTTCGTGTCTGTGCTCGTATTGTGGCCGTTTTTCGTACAGTGCTCGGCTCAATCTCATCAATTGAGTTCGATACCGTTCCCCGGTAATGGTTTCGTTTGGTTTCAACAGCTCATAATAAATAACACCAACTTGGTCCCAATAAATACACAGCATAACCTTCGCAGCGTGAATATTCGGCCTAGGCCTAAGCATGCCCGGGCAGTCTCCATGAATGTTTCCGTTTGGGGTTACTGTAATGAATCCATTTTTCGTCACCCGTCACAATGCGATGTAGAAAACTCTTCCTTTTTTGCCGCTGGAGCCGTTGTTCACAGACGAAAAAACGACGCTCAACATCTCTTGGCTTCAAATCGTAAGGAACCCAAGTTCCTTGCTTTTGAATCATTCCCAACGCATGCAATCGCTTAGAAACGGCTTGGCGGGAAACTCCTAATCCTGAACCAAGCTCTTCTTGCGTTTGACACGGATTAAGCAATGCCTCCAATTCAGAGTCTTCAAAGTGTTTTGGCCTTCCTTCACGCGGACGATCATCAACACTGAAATCACCGTTTTTGAAGCGACGAAACCAGTCACGACACGTTGTTTCACTCAGAGCAGCATCACCGTAAACTTTTTGGAGCTCTCGATGTGCATCAGCCGCCGTTTTCTTCCAATGAAGGAAGAAAATCAACACTTCCCGTAAATGACGATTATTTGGCACGAAATCAGACATCTTCAAACAACCAAAATATATAACACTAAACCAAAATCACTGATTTGGCAAAGCGGTTTGTCTACCATATGTCTGAGCTTGAGATGTACAACATTCGACCAGCACTTACTACTGGCGCCATCTATTTCTAAACAGCGGGAACTTAGTTGCGCACCTAATACTAATCAACCTAACCTATAAATCATATGGAAAAAGAACTCCCTTGAGTTTCACCTTAACGAGTTGGCTGTATATATTCACTCTACAAAATCCTTTGTTGCATTCACGCTGGGGTTAATTTTCCCCCTTGTTGGAGACGCATTACCACTGCAACCATTGATTTGATTTATTGTGGCGTGTCCTCTTTTTAATTTTTGCCATATTATCGCAATGGTAGGTCCATTAATTATGTCACGCAGTAAGGGGAAGGGGTTTGAGAAAACGTGACGATCCAAACAAAAAAATTTGAAGGTCCATACAAAAAACGTGACAGGGGGGGGGGGGGGTATAAAAAGACACTTTTTGCGTGACATAATTAATGGACGTTCCCTAAGTTACTCTTTAGAGTAACTACCACTACAACAGTAGGAAATTTTCCCAAGCAGGCACTACATTTCGTATGAAATGTACTACTTGATTGGGAGCAGCGTCCCAGCCCTCACAGGGTTCAATGAGCCCCTTGTCAAAAAATCTGCATCGTTTATTAAATAGTGCAACACAGTCGCACATTAAATGCTTAGAGCATTCACTCTCTAACCCTCAAAAGCGGCATTTATCTTCATGTAGTTTACCGATGATTTTCAGGTGATGTTTACTTGGACAATGCCATGTTATCTAACCAGTGTATGTTCTCAAGTCGTGTTTTGCAAGTTAAAGTAACTTTTGCGTATGATATGCGTTAGGCTTGATGAGCAGTTTAGATTGCCGGGCTTTGGTGGTACTATTCCAGTTAGCCTGTACCTTTTCCTTTTCCCAGTTCTTTAGTTCCATTTTTAAGGCGCAAGAAGATAATCCAACAAATGGTTCGAGCCCTATGAATTGCATGGATGACTCTATTTTTGCCAAGTAATCAGCTTTTTCGTTTCCTTCAATTTCACTATGACCAGGAACCTAATAGAGGTTAACCATGTTATGACAGGACCATTGCTGAAAATATTGTGCGCTTTCCCACTCCAGTTTAGATGTGAATGTTCTTGACTTTGAAGAATTCAGAGCTGGCTATCTGGCTGTCTGAACAAATGCATATATTTGCATTTTTTATAATTTCTTTTCATACATACTGATGCACAATTCAGTATGGCATGGATTTCAGATTGAAACACTGTGCGATATTTTCCCATTGCTACATAAAAGTTTATAACAGGACCAGTTATACCCGCCCGAACTAAACTATCTTGTAGAAGGAGATGTTCGCTCATCACCATGTGGCACCAAAGGTGGACAGTAATGTTTGCTAGAATGAACGATATGAAGAGAAAGTGTTGAATGCTCCGTCAGTGTACGGTAGGTCGGAAATAGAATAAAAGTAATGTAGTAGGTAAAGTAGTACTCGAACCAAGGACGTTACCTTTGCCTAACATCCCACTGCGGGGTAGGTTGAGGCACGGACGAATCCGCCACCTCAACAGGCAAAAGTAACGTGTTGGTACGCGCTCATGTACTACTGATAGCTGTGTGGTAGTTTCTAGCGGTAGTTTGTATGCACTGTGTTTTGATGCGCACATGGGAGAGGAACTCTCTCCTTTTTTGGGTTTGTTTTGATTCGCTACGTCTGAGTTCATTCAGGTTTACTGCCCATTACTGTTCACCCTTGATGCCACATGGTGATGAGCGAACATATCTTTCTACATCATAATCGTTACTCCACGCACGGAGAATACAAAACATAACAATTAGAGTATGCGACGAAATTCATGGACGTTTGAGCTTTAGAGCATTTTTTTACGCATCCTCTAATATTAATTGATGTAAAGGAAGACTGTTGAGTAAAGCATCTAGTGCTTTTTAAGGAGTACCATGCATTGCCCCAGTTATAGACCAACAGAGCTTCCTTAGCAGTGAAGGACTTTTCTATATTTTTAACTAGAGTGTGAAGGGCTCTTACAGTTTATTTACCTGTCTGATAAGCAAATTGTGCTTTTGATAATGGATTATTGGTTAGTATATCAGATTTAATATATTCATCAATAAGTTTTTCCATTAACTTCAAAAATATTGTTGATAGAGTTATAGGCCTGAATGACTTTGGTGAAGACTTGTCTTTTTTATTTGCCTTCGGTATGAATACTACTCTGACTTGCCTCCACTTTTTTGGGATACATCCCAATAAGAAACTGGCTTAGAATAGTCTGTTTAAGTCAGGAATTGTTATTGATTTAGTTTTTTGGACATGTGCTGGAATAGTTCCATCAGGACCAGACGATTTGAAGGGACTAAATGCAATTCAATTTTAAAGTAAGTAAAAATCTTTTCTATTAAATTTAAAGGCTCTACATTGAGGATTTTAGGGCCATTGCCATGCTTATTTTAGACCGCATATGCTGTAATTGCACCACTTTGAATGCAATTTCGATCATGTAGTTGATCAGTAGTTGGAAGAGACCCTGGAAAGTGAGTATGCATCATTAGTGCCAGAGTTTCATTATCGTTTTCAGTAAAATTACCATCTATCTTTTTAAGCATACCGAGACCATTTGAGTGGTCTTTTGAGAGAACTTTCTGAAACCTTGCAGATACAGGAACACCTTCTATGTTTACACACATGTGCCTGCAATCTTTCCGCTCGGATCTTCTTATTTCTCAATTAAAAGCCTCTCTATATTGAGACCAGTTTGATGTAATTTTTGCTCGATTGAATAGCTCCTTTGATGGACAGCTGGCGTAGTAAGCTTGATTAATTTTCTCTATTAAACAGTTGGCACCATCTTCTAACTTTGGAATGGTATCAATATTGTTTCGTACAGGATCATATTGACTCTTTAGGATTGAGCTATATAGATCATAATTCGTTTTTCGACGATCTCTATAGGTTTGCTTGAGTAGATAATTTACCTTCAATTCAAATAAAATTTGACTGTGTTCAGAGGAAGAAGTTTCATTTGATTGACATTTGATTGAAACTACTTACTTTTGACAAAAATCTGAATAAGATCGCAATTTTTCCACAGGTTGAGGCCCTCTAAGAGCTCAATTTTGCACCAACAAATCTAGCTATAGATGCCGTTTCATAAATAGTACTTCTACGTCAGCAGTTCGAACAACCCCATGAGAATGTCTCTTCTAGTTTTTTTTTTTCTAATCATTAGATAAGATAAGTGTAACGAAGAAAACATTTACGCCGCAAACAATGTAACTTGTGTTAAAAGATCGATAAAACCGAACGATTGCATATTTGAAACTTACAGGTGGATGCTCAAGTTGCATCACTCGGAACTCATCCGTAAAGGTAAGTATGTAGAAGCAGAACGCCGTCGCGACGATCCACTCGGAGATTGAACTGGCCACGTGATACTCCCAACCACCATCCGAAGGGTACCACTTCCTGGGATCGGTTCCATTGAAAAGAATATGCGAAATTATCCCCGTCACAGCAACCACGATGAAGAAAACAGTGCACAGCACCGAGATCGCAAGCCGGACGTGGGCCTTTACCATGGAACCGATGTACGGTTGCAAGTAGTAAGATACATAGGCCTAAAAAGAAAGGAAAAAAACATTGTAGACGAATCTTCTAACCGTCGAAATTACAATCTCACCTGCATCCAATAGTAGACAGTTCCCAACCCGAAAGCCAGAAATGCCCCAACATAGTGCACTATCCTCACATTCGTCTCCTGGAAATTTCCCACCATGCTAACTCCCAAGCACGATCCCATCCCGACCCAGAAAGCTCTCCCATTGATTCGTTCCACTGCCCGCTGAACATCCGAATGCCTCAGACCTATTTCTTGGATCTGACGATAGCGAACATATATGGTGATTCCCACTACAAGTAAAATGTTATTTTCATTTCAGAAAAGGGTACCCAACCATTCTGCCGCATAGGAACTTACGCAAAACACACCCTATACTGATCAACTGCCCAAACACGCAACTCTCCGGTGAATAGGTAGCTGCATCGCTAATGTATGGAATCGTGGGTACCACATGGCCCTGCAGGACTGCTGCTATGTACCTGAGAAGAACGAAAACGTTTCACCGAAACGAAGCCATAACAAAGAATGATTCATCACGCACACACACACCCAAGTCGGGTGGAACAGCATCGCCACCAAATATATGTACTTACGTGCCAATGAATGTGAAATTGAACAGCAAAAACACCGAAATGGGAAGCAGGTAAAGTTTGGACATCGCTGGTTAGCGAATGCACCTAGCCTTAGGAAATCTTTGGCAAATGATTAAACAATAAATAACTGAAGCGCAACCCCTATTTCGGAATTACGACTCAACTGCGATGTAGGCTCAATGCGCAATGATTCTGGTGCAATCCATTGCAATGCAAGCATCAACGATGCTGATATTACGCGAATGACTAATCGCTGCCAGGACGATGAATAAGATGACGAATTTCAACTACGGCTGATCGTCAAAACAAAACTACACTTTTGTTTTGATTGGTCGTTCAAGTTGTAAGATTTCTGTTCTATGTTCTTACCCCGTCAGATCATTATGGATGACTACCCAATACCACCAGCCATAGGGCGATGGCGTTCGTGCGATAGCATATCGTCCATAACTGACAGAAGTGAAATTCACCACTCTCGAAGAGCCGGTTATGTGGGGAAATTTGAAAGAGAGAGTAATTTCAGGCGAAGCAGCAAAGAGAGACCACTGTGCTAAAATGCTGTCTATCTAGCCACAAGCATATCAGTGAGCATCGTCTTGTCAGGTGAGTAAAAATTCTATGTTGAATTAAATTTGGAACTGACGTTGCTAGCATAATGTTAAGGTGACCGTTTCAGCGGGGCGAAATCATAAGTCTTTAGATTATTTGTTAGAGAAAATCTGGGAAAACTTAAATTTCACGCACAGCAGTCAAGTAATGATCAATACCTTTTATTTGATGCAAAGAGATTCAGTAAATATTATCAAATTTGGTGACAGAACTGCCTTCCTCCCCAGAATAGCAAGGAGAATCTGAGCTTACTTTGTGAATTGCTTCCAGAATCAGCGTGGTGTGCACTAAAACATTGATAGTAAAAAAAATAACAAGTTTAATTTGATCAACATTTAGAACCATGTGACTCTACCAAGTGACTCTAGAAAGTTCGAACATCCGTAAAAGTGGCCAGCTCTTGGAAGTTGTCGCAAAAGGCAGGGACAAGGTGCGACTCAAATCTCTTTGAGTGCAGCACGCGCTGCTACGAGACAGCACATTAAATTTCAAAGAGACGTGAAATGTGCAGTCTGAACTCCCGTGCACCCTTGTTGTGCCGTGCGCTCAAAACCGCACATCTCATTTCGAATTTGCTCTCGTCTTTTTGGGCTTTAAAGATTGCACTCTCCCTTGTCGTCTCTGTGCAAACACAAGTGCAAAAAAACAGACACGGCGGCATGGGCCGGACTAGTATGTGAATAAGGATTTTAATAAAATTTTCCATCTATGAACCCATACAATGCCTTTTTGTTACTAGCATCAAAACTTTTCATTTTGCTACC
>JASCZW010013917.1:0-24176 GCA_034211315.2 Aedes japonicus | reverse complement strand
TTTTAACCCTTATGTGATCGACAGGGTACCCGGGTACCTTTTCATGTTTTACATTACTAAATTTCATAGTTTATTTTAAACTAGGATGCTGAAATTTAGTGACATCCTAATTGTAGTTGGAAGACAACTTTTTACATAAAAACATTTCGTATAGTAGCAAGGGGTGCCAAAGGGGGGGACCTCGATTTTTGTTACCCCTTAAGTGATCGACAGGGTACCCGGGTACCCACCAAATTCATATGATCATAACTCTGGCTTTTATTGACCGATTATTATTCTTTTGGGACCGTTAGATTCCAAAACTCATTGACTTTAAGGACATTATAGACAATGACCATTTGAATTCATCTGGTTCCCGTAAATCCGGGTTACCGGGGCTTTGTTCCTGTACGGAGACACAATATCGGAAAATCTATTGAATTTGCAAGAATGGATGTCAGAATGTTAGGAATAACTCTTATAAACTATTTCTATCCTATTGTCCCATATGCGAACTTGTTCCTGAAACGGCCATTCTGTAACAGGTTCCTGTGGGGCCTCGAGTGGCCATGAACATTTTCAGTAGAAACCCCTGGCAATATGGGTATCAAAATTCATGAAATTTCGCCAGTAGGCTATTTCTCAACGTTAAGTGGCCATATGATGATTTGTTCTCGGACCGGTTTTTCCGGAACAGGTTCCCGTAGAGCCTCGCGTGGCCATGAACATTTTCAGTAGAAACCCCTGGCAATATGGGTATCAAAATTCATGAAATTTCACCAGTAGGATATTTCTCAACGTTTAGTGGCCATATGATGATTTGTTCTCACTCCGGTCAATCCGGAACAGGTTCCCGTGGGGCCTCGAGTGGCCATGAACATTTTCAGTAAAAACCCTGGCAATATGGGTATCAAAATTCATGAAATTTCACCAGTAGGATATTTCTCAACGTTTATTGGCAATTTGATGATTTGTCCTCAGACCGGTTTTTCCGGAACAGGTTCCCATGGGGCCTCGAGTGGCCATGAACATATTTAGTAGAAACCCCTGGCAATATGGGTATCAAAATTCATGAAATTTATATTAATATTTCTCAACAATATGATGATTTGTTCTTGACCGGTTTTTCGGAACAGGTTCCCGTAGGGCTTCGAGTTGCCATAAAAATTTTCAGTAATAAACCCTGTCAAAATTCATGGAATTTCGCCAGTAGGATATTTCTCAACGTTTAGTAGCCATATGATGATTTGTTCTCGGTCCGGTCAATCCGGAACGGGTTCCCTTGGGGCCTCGAGTGGCCATGAACATTTTCAGTAAAAATCCTGTCAATATGAGTAAAAAAATTCATGAAATTTCTCCAGTAGGATATTTCTCAACGTTTTTTGTGACTATCTGATGATTTATCCTAAGACCTGTCAATCACGGAACAGGTTTCCGTCAGGTCTCAGTGGTTATGAACAATTTAAGAAGGAAACCTTGACAATAATGTGGTTATCAAAATTCCAACGTTTCTCAACGTGTTGTGGCCAGGTTTGTTCATGGCCACTCGAGGTCTAACGGGAATTTGTTTCGAAATGAATGTTCCGAGGACAAATCATCAGATGCCAACAAACGTTGAGAAATAGCTTTCTGGTAAAATTTCGTGAATTTTGAAGTCCATATTGTCAAGGTTTCCTTCTTAACATGAACATGGCCAGTTGAAGCCAAACGGAAACCTGTTCCGGTAAAACAGGTCCGAGGACAAATCATCAGATTGCCACTAAACGTTGATAAATAGCGTTCTGGAGAAATTTCATGAATTTTGATACCCATATTGACAGGGGCTACTGAAAATGTTCATGGCCACTCAAGGCCCCACGGGAACCTGTTCCGGATTGACCAGTGCAAGGACAAATCATCAGACAGCTACAAAATGTTAAGAAATATCCTACTGGCGAAATTTCATGAATTTTGATACAGATATTGCCAGGGTTTTTACTGAAAATGTTCATGGCCACTTGAGGCCCCACGGGAACCTGTTCCGGATTGACCGGTGCAAGGACAAATCATCAGATAGCTACAAAATGTAGAGAAATAGCCTACTGAAGAAATTTCATGAATTTTGATACCCATATTGCCAGGGTTTCTACTGAAAATGTTCATGGCCAATCGAGACCCCACGGGAACCTGTTACAGAATGGCCGTCGCAGGAACAAGTCGGCATATTACCCACAATGAAATAGAAATGGTTTCTTGGAATTATTCCATAGATTTTGACATCCATTTCCGGAAATTTAATAGTTGTTTCCAAATAGTGCCTCCGTACCGGACCACAGCCTCGGTAACCCGGAATTCACGGGAACCAGATGCATTCAAATGGTCATTGCTGATAATTTCTTTAAAGCTAATGAGTTTTGGAATCTAACGGTGCCAAAAGAATTAAAATCGGTCAATAATTGCCAGAGTTATAATCATTTGAATTTGGTGGGTACCCGGGTACCCTGTCGATCACTTAAAGGTGTATTTTTTGTCGATCACATAAGGGTTAAAGGTATCGGTAGGATGAATAAACAAACTTTGGAAAACCATAGCTAATATGTGTTTATTTATTCCCTGAGAACTTGAAAAATATCCGACCAGAAATGAAGTTTTGGTGATCATTTTTGTCTGTTGCATTTTTTTCGAGTACATTTTTTTTACAAATTGTTGATAAGACCAGCTTTTCTCTACGGGCATGAGATATAGACGATGCTAGGTGTATTTGAGCGACGCGTATTACGGATGATGTATGGCGGAGAAAAATAAACCACGAGCTTGCGCAACTATAGGTGAACCCATAATCCGGAGCGTGGCAAAGGCTGGTAGAATACGATGAGCCTGGCATGTCGTCAGGATGCCGAAAAACAAATCGAACAAAATGGCTTACGCTTCAAATCCACCTGAGGCAAGACGCAGAGGCGTACAACACTCGAAGTGACAAGACCAAATTAATCAGGACCTTGCAAGCTTGGCTGGTCCAACAAACCGGAAATCAACAGCCATGGACCGAGTAACGTGGAGGAGTCTAGTGGAGCAGGCTATGTCCATCCAGACGTAAGTTACAATAAAATAATTATTCAGAGGCATGGCCAAAATAGGAAACTATTGCCAAAACCGATGCAATTAAGCTTTATAGAATTCTCTGTATAACAGCCTACTAATCATTAAAGTTTGACATGTTTATTGTTTGTAGTGTCATAGATTTGTGCCTTGAATCATTTCGAAGTTGGTGTACAAATCGGCCATTATGACAGTCATTGTGATGTAGTTTAACCTTAACCTTAAAAAACTAAATTGGTGCATTTTGAACACCCCCAGTTTTACAGTTATTTGGTAATTTTGAGTTTATTGCTGATTACGACTATTAGAAATGAATTTGCGAAAGAAGAGTCACGTTTGCAGTTCCATAACGGAATAACGGTAAATGTACATGAATATGATCAATGTTTACTCAGAACCATTAAACATGGGTAGGAAAAATAGTTCAAAAAATGCGTTACTGAACCACGAAACACATTAGTAGAATATCTCTTTTATTTTGTTATTTTATTCGTTTTTTGTCAACACGAGCTAAAGGATAAATCTTGAAAAACATTTTCTAAGAACCTGCATGCATAATTCGGTTATATTCAATGACTTACTTTTCCTTGCGAAATAAACGCATTTAAAACGAAGAATAAAAAATCGTTGATCGTCAGAATTTCCACTATAGTTCTCATTCAAATTCCAAACCCACCTGCCAACAACCAGTCCCTAATCCAACAAGTAGGTATCTCGTGAAGCTCGAAAAATTCAAAATGTTCCACCACCAGCCGACGTGTTCCATAAACCTTCTTCTGCTTCGGCGCGCGGAACTAAATAACACATTTTCTGACTGTGCTCTTTTTTCTTGCCTGGCTGCTGGCTTCAGAAGTTCCCTGCAACTCGAAGTTCCATTCTTAGAGCATCCTCCCTCGCTGCACCATCGCCGGATGATATTCTCACTGTGGCGAACGGGGGGGGGAGGAACGAAATTCTTCATACTTGCCTAGAAGAAAATAGTAATAATAAACTAATTTACTGTACCGTGAAGATGGGCACTGAGCCGTGAAGAGAGGAGAGTGTGCAACAGCCAACTGCCAACTTCCATGCCGGCCCAAAGTCAAGTTCTGTTCCGCGAGTTGCTAGTTCTAATAGGCTGGCTCGGGAGGAAGCCCCTGCTCATCTGCCGCGCGACTGACTCCGTTGATGATGATTTGGCTGCCACGTTCTGGTTCCTTGCGTTCCGGGCTGAGATTACCACCGAGCACACCATCTTAGCAGGCATGGTGGAGAAGAACTACAATATGGCAC
Organism: Aedes japonicus; assembly: GCA_034211315.2. NCBI lineage: Eukaryota > Metazoa > Arthropoda > Insecta > Diptera > Culicidae > Aedes > Aedes japonicus. Next base: position 19,847 of record JASCZW010013917.1, on the reverse strand, counting down.
AGGTGGTTGCCTGGAGAACAGGAACACCGGGTAAAAAACTATATATATATATAATATTATGATGGGAGAAAGGCACTTTTTCGCGGCTGATGCGCTGTCGAATAAATCACTTGGCTGCGCGCAAATGATGTTCTTGCCAGACGATTCCGCACACGTATGTGAAATTGTAGCTGAAAATCGCATTATCATTACTTCTAGCTGAGTATTTAATTGCCGGCTCGGGTAACAACCTCGAGCTTCGGGGCAGAAGCAGAACACGAGACGGGGGGTTTTAATTGTTGTAGAAGTTTAGGTACGAATTTGTCGCAAAGGCTTTGGTTCGTCGTGTGGCGCGGATGAAACAGTTACTATTTCGTATTACTATTCAAGTGACTTATGAGACATGATTATAATTAAGGACATAGAGAGAAATTTTGAATTCGTTTACTGCTGAATTAAACAGTATAATAATTCAGAACTGACTGATGGTTAAACAGACTGATAACAATTATATTTCATTCGCCTTCCTCTTTCTATATTGAAGTGACTTTCAGCTGGTAGGAGGTAGCCACCTCCACCTTACACATCGCACTCATCATCACATGAGTCGAAACCAACGGCTTTACTATCCTTCCGAAGGAATACGTGACCAGATTAGTTTTCACTTCAGTAAAATCTCACCGACCTCGGCTGGGATTTAAACCCAGACTCACTGAAGTGACAAGTGGCTGTCATGCTCACAACTAGACATTGCTGAAAAATCCTTTACAGAAGAAGGGATCGAAGCAACCGTGCTTCGAAGGTGACCTTTTTTCATTTTGCTGCGTCGTTTTTTCGGCAATTCTTTCCATTATGCAAAGACCGAAATTTTCACCTACTTGAGAAGAGAAATTTTCACCTACTTGTTTTCAGTGAAAAATGTGGAATGACAAAAAATTTTCGTTGAATTTTGGAGAGAGATATTTTCGCAAATGCAAGAGAGAGGATAATGAATTATCGGCGAAAAAGGAGAGATGAAAATGTGAACGGTTCGCTACTCATCGACAACCTGCTTAAGAGAGAGCATGGTTTTCACCCAGCTGAGTGAGAATTTCGATCTCTGCCATTATGTCATCCTGTTGATCAAATTTATCTCGTTACCACCCAAGTAATAGCTTGATCGTTCGTTTTGATTTCCTGAAATAATAATTTTCTTTGTTCAGTTACGCAAAATTACACAAAATTCGCTTGCTATAATCTGGCAGGACCCCGACCAATTATAGAACCTAACTTTTGAACTCCACAATAATTTGGATCATCTAGAACATCCCAGATTATCTCAAAATGTCTGTGCACCTTCCAAAAGATTCAGTGAACATCGTTGAATACATGTCGTAATTTTGTATAACCGAAAAAGCTACAGTTACAACTGTGGATCCTAAGTTATGAACTCAAGAACAGTTTTGATGACCTAGAACATCCCACATTATCTAATAATGCCTGTTGACCTTCCAGAGAACTCAAGGAACATGGTTGAATATAACTCGTAAATTGGTAGAGCTGAAAAGCGTCCGTTACAATTCTAGATCATGAGTTTTAAATTCCAGGAGAGTTTGATTGGCCTAGGCCATAGTGTCGGTTGACCTTTCAACAAATTCAATGAACTTTATTGAATACATATCCCTAATTTCTATAGCTCCACGAGCCGCCCATCAGATCTCTGTCAGTCATGCCAAGAATGCCGGACATCGGCCTGGCGAATATCAGCACTCTGTCAGGGTATTCATCATCGATTTGTGAGCTCCGAAATGACTATTCATCACATTTCTGTCATTCATGCAAAACTATCGGTACTTTATAGCCTTATGCACTATTGAATCAACCATGTTTCCTATTAGTTCTTAAGCCTTAGATTTGCTACATTTCGCACTTTCTTAAAAGAGTTAAGACTTACTCGAGGAAGTGCACTTGGTTGTATATAATATTTTAAAACATATCAAGGTTTTGTGCCTATGGTAGAAGAGGCTTTACTGAAGCTTCACTCCTACGGGTTTTCCTTCTTCAGAAATAAAAAACAAACGAATCACGAATAGTCTGATACCTCCAAATGTGTGTGTTTTGAAGTTCCAAAAGTTATCTTATTTAAACACTTTTGAGAATTTTTCTCAGTTCATTTATTTGAACAGACTCAATCGATTTAACTTTACAGAGCCAAGTTTTCATATTTTATATACATCACTTATCTTAAACCGAAGGTTAGGGGATAGGACCGATTACTCGCGGCTGTCTCTACTGTTAATAGGAATAACAACCTGAAAGGATGGGAAAGTGGGCTGGAATTTAGAAGTGTGGTTTATATAACACTATTTTTTAGATTCTAAATTGTTCAAAAACTTAAAACTATATTGACTTTTGGCTTTTTTGACTTGAACATTTTTGAGAAAGAAAACACACAAACACAGATAAAAAAACTTAAAAAACATACAGGTTAAACTAACTACAATCTAAGGCTAATGTTAGTCAAAAACACATAAATCAGTTTCATAAACTCCAGGTCACGCAGAGCCAAAATATCTCGAACTGGTACATTGGGTTGTCTACCTCGAGCCCGAACAGAATCATAAAGCTCAGATCTGACTTCACGATGCTCAGTATGTGACCAAACAATGTGATCTGCGTCCTAATAGCCTTGTTCACACTCACAGAGATGCTGTCACTCAGCCCAACACGGTACAAATGAGCGTTCAAAGAATAATGATTGGACATGAGGTGAGACATCACACGAACGAAGTCTCGACACACATCCATACCTCAAAAACAGGATTTCTTCGGCACCTTTGGGATGATAGAATGTTGCAATCGCCCCAAATCTCCTTTACTCCATTTATACTGCCAGCTTATGAGTGACTGTTGACGAAAAATAGCAAAAAAATCATTGAACGCGATTTGTCGATCATAAATATCGCCTTCCATAGCGCCCACCTTTGCAGCTGAGTCCGCTTTCTCATTGCCTAGAATTGAACAATGAGATGGGACCCATAACAAAGGTGATGATAAAATAACGCGAAAGATAAAGCGCCTAGAAGCTCCTGTATTTTCATGAGAAAATACGAGGAGTGCTTTACCGGTCTCAAGAAACGCATAGCCGCTATATAACTGAGACTATCCGTGAAAATGAAATACTGATCCGGTGTTAGTGAGGCAACAATTTCTAGCAGTAAAGTGTATTGCCGCTAATTCAGCGACATATACGGAACAAAGGAGCTTGAAGTTCTAACGATTGATCGCTATAAATTTAATTAAATATACCAAAGCCTGCTGACTCCTCTATCAATAATCCGTCAGTGAAGAACGATTTAATGGAATCAACATTGCCAAAGTTTGCAGCAAATATCACAGGAGCAACCATAGCACGATGATGCTCTGGAATTCTACGAAGCTCCTGCTTCATGGATAAATCAAAATGAACCGAACTGCCGAAGTCAGAAGAAGCAGACACGATTGGAAATATTCGGCGAAGGGCGGACATCCTGTGTTATGTACAAATGGTACAAAGTCATGAAACGAGTTTGAAGATTCAACTCAAGGAGCTTCTCAAAGTTTTCGATTACCTGAGGGTGACAACATGCCAGCCAGCACTTCAAGACTCATATTTTGAGAAATTTGAAAGGATTAAAATTACATACTTACTAATTACTTGATGCGTGACGACTCCTTCTGTTAAATTCACACCGAATGGATGATTCTCCCCACTGGACCCGCTCCTAGACCAATCGCCTCTAGCCCCCTGAACGTTAAGGGTCTTTAGGTCCTCCTCAACTACAAACAGCCATCGTGTTCGTGGTTGGCCACGGAGTCGACGGCCTTTCCCTGGTTCTCTACTGAATATTATCTCCGCTTGTCGTCCTTACGGCATCCGTGCAACGCGACCAGCTCAACGCAGCCTGCCGCGTTTAATCTGCTTGACAATACCCATCCCTTTAAATATTTTGGAACAAATCGTGATTCATGCGACGCCGCCAGATGTCATCTTCTTCGCTTACCATCGAGTGCTGTCCAAACAAACCAAATGCCTTCGGTCGACTTCCTCTAACGTCCAGGTTTCATGGCCGTGCAAAGCGACCGGCAGGATAAAGTCTTACCGCTCTAGATGCTTCCTTGCGACCCTGTTCGTCTTCGAGCTGGGGCCTTGCCAGACTGGTACCTGAACACTCTCTTCCGTCCGATATAGCCATAGAGGCTTCCTTGCAGGCGTAATAGAAGTGGCTGATAAAAGACAGTTTATCGTCGATCATTACCTTCAAAGTACCCAAAGACCTCTTCGATTCGATTGTGCAGGTTACCGCACTAATCGGCGCTTGTTGCTCCGATTTTCGTTTGCTAACAACCTTAATCTCAGTCATATAATGGACTAGTTCCAGTTTTTTGGAACTCATCCTTCTCTCCACAATACCGATGGAGTGCGAGGCCGTTAGCTCGACCTCTTCGATGGATTCACCACATATCTCCAGGGTGATGTCGCCCGCGAACCCGACTATCTTCACCCCGTCCGGGAACTCAAGCCGTAGTACCTCACCGTACATCGTGTTCCATTGCACCGGGTCCAGGATCGAACCTTGTGGGACGCCTGCGGTGATCTGAACACGTTTCTGGCCTACCACTGTATTGTCCACCAGTACGCGATTCTGGAAGTAACTTCCCAGAATCTTGTACAGGTACCCTGGAACCTGAAGGTGTTGGAGCGAGTCGGCGATAGCCACCTCAGGTCAAGGGCGACCACTGCACAGTAGCGGACTCCTCGCCTCTTGTGCTGGATTGCCACTTCAGTCTTCAGTCTTGCTGACGGACAGAATGGCATCCACCGTCGACTTCTCTTTGCGGTAGCCAAACTAGTTGTTAGACAGACCGCCTTTACTCTCGAGCACCTTACCCTCTGTATCCAGCAGACATATAGGTCTATATGCCCATGGATCTCCTGGTTGCTTCCCTGTCTTTGATAGCAACACTAGGGTCTGAACTTTCCAGGCGGCCGGGAAGACGCCTTCGTTGAGACACCTTTGCATCACCACCCTGAACATTTCCGGAACCAGTAAGATAGCCGTCAATTTTCTGGTTTAGTCAAATTTACTAGCTTCTTCACGTCCCGCAAGCAATCCGCCGAATACACCATGTGATCTGAAGCACCCGAATCGAGTATCCACTTGAACTCACCTTGCTGCTTCGCTTCACAATAAGACTGCGTCATGAAGAGGCTACCTCGGAATCTGTAACGTTTGCTTGCTTCTTCTGCTTCGGTCTTCATAACTTCTGGCGATCATCCGGCCCCGTCGGTCTGACTGGGCAGTTTGATTTTCTTGTGTCTCCACCTTCCCACAGGCATTTCGTTTCAGCTTTGATCCGTTGGCATGTCCTCCGTAATGAAAGCAGCTTCATCAGGAGGCATCCCTTCGGACTCGAAATTATTTTCGCATTTGATGCTGTCACTCAACCCCTTCACGAAATTCAACGTGCACTGCTCCGGTGGCAGAGTCTCCAGAACGGTCACTAGCTGCTGGAATGACTTTGGCATTGTCTGCCACAGATTGGCAAACTATCAACCTTTCATGCGGTTGTGAGTATCCACCGTAGCCAGCTCCCTGATGATCCGGTCAAACTTCAGCAAATGTTCTTCCGTGGGTTCCGCTTCGTTATACTTCATTACGGCCAGCTGCTTCAAGAGATAAAACTGGCCGGAAATCCCCTTTTTGGCGAACACATTCAGCAGCGCTTCCCAGATCGCCTTCGGAGTTGACTTCCCTTTGACATATTCTAACTGCGAGTCAGCGATCTTAGTAGCCATTTGCACTATGCCTCCTTAAGCTTCCGCTCCGCCAGCTTTGTCTCCTTCTGCGCCTTTCGCTGTGCCGTATCCATATCGGCCGCCCGGAACTCCGGCATTTCGTCTGCTGCCACTCGGATGCACTCCATCAACTGCCACTCCTCCAGAAGTGTCTCCATCCGAAAACTCAGTTGGGATAATTCATTCCATCGAACTGGTAAATCTTCTGGTTTTCGGCTTGCATTTTCACGTTTTCAAATCTTGATAAAAAATTTCATAAGCTAAACAAAATCGTCTCCAGGGTTACGGCTATGCTGTGTCAATAACCCGATAATGGAAAGACGACTGCTCTTGTTAGAGGTATAATGCAAACTCATTTATTGCGGTCCTTCATAATTTTACAGGCTACTATGATAGAATGGTTTCAGTACACGGTTGCTTGTATCCTGACAATTTCATGTTTTTCCAGTCATTTGAGGTTGATTTTTACTCTATGATTATATTGTCCCACAATCTTATGAAAAAATATGTTTTGGAGCTGTCCAACACCACTCTACGATAAGTACCGCTTCGCTGTTGAGCAGCAATATGTATCACTGCTTGATTTAGAGAGCCCATGTTGCCTCTCTTCTTTTGTTAACCATGGCTATAGCGCATCGGTATTGTAACGTTAAGCCTGCTGTCTCTTTTTGTTTGTTATTAAACAAAGCACCCCGTTTGTCGTCATAGTAGCTTTGTCGAACATTTGCGTGAGAGTAAATGAAATAAGAAATACACATTGCCAGTCCAAAGATCAATGACAAATTAAACGCTTGATCGTCTATCATTGATCATTTTGTGATCATAGCAATCGACGTGTTATGGTTGATTGTTTTCGAGCGGATGGGTAAAACGAAGGAGCGGGTTGATGAAGTTGGGGTTTGCGGCAAATCGTGAACTAGCCTATTTCATTTTGCCTTCCAACACATGCACGGAATCGTACTTACACTACCAGTAATAAGTACGGACTCGCTTGGAAAAGTATTGCAACACTCAGTTGAATATTAAATCACCCCCCAGAACGTTTAGCATCATCTAAATACAGGTACATTAATGATAGTATGATTAAGTTGCGGTCTTGAGCAAAGTTTTTTAGAAGATTGAGAGCATTCGGAAAGTGGACCGTTATGTTCGGAATTCCATCGCTACGAGGCGCTAGTGAGTATTCAAAATTGAGCATTTTGAACTTGTTCTATCTAGTGATTCTGATAACATGGATAGTTTTCGTATTTGCGAAAGTTGTTCTGTAGGTCAAGGGCATTCTAAAAGTGGACAGTTTGGTTCGGAATTCCACCGCTACATGACGCTAATGAGCATGCAAAATTGAGCATTTTCAACTTGTTCGAGTCTTGGGTAAAGTTGTTCAGAAGGGACATCCGGATGGTGGAAAAGGTAAGTGCATAAAAAAAAGTTTACCTAATTTTTGTTCTATCAGAAGTTGTTTATTTTAAACATCAAAAGAAAAGACTCATGGTATGTAGCAAAATATGCCGTAGGAAAATTTGAAGTTTGTAGTAATTATCATATAATTAAACTTTCAATTCCTCGAAATACCCACCGTTTTCTTTAATAACAGCCGTACAAATGCTCGGCATTCGTTCAATGAATTTCCGCAATGTATCGTCCGAGATTTTCTTCCAAGCGGTTTGTAGGCACTCCCACAAGTGCTTATGATTCTAGGGACGCATTTTTTCTCGTGTTCCGGTCTAGTATATCCCATAGCAGTTTGATTGGATTTAGATCCGGTGATTGCGCCGGCCAATCCATGTCAGATAACGTTCCATTTTGGTCCAAGTCTTGAACGAACCCTGACTAAAATATGAAGTGAGTCATCCTTGGATCACTTGAATATGAATTAAGCCAACCTTGAATCACTTGAATATGAAGTGAACTAGACCTGAACTACTTAACTATGAAGTGAACCAGACCTCGAATGTGTGGTGAGTCAGTCCTGAATCACTTAAATTTGTAGTGAGTCCGTCCAGGCTTGAATCACATGAATGTGTGGTGATTCAGTGCTAAACCAGTTGAATTTGGCGTGAGTCCGTCCTGAATCACTTAAATATGAAGAGAATCGAACCTAAATCACTTGAATACAAAGTGAATCAGACCTAAAAAATGCTTGAATTACTTGAATCAGAAGTCCGTCAGCCCTAAATCACTTGAATTTGGTGAGTCAGTCCGCACACTGAATATGGTGATCACCTGAATCACTTAATATGAAGTGAATCAGGCCTGAATCACTTGAATATGAAATAAATCAGCCATGAATCACATGAATATGAAATAAATAAGACATTAATATGAAGTGAATTAGACCTGTATTACTCGAATGTATTGTGAGTCAATCCTGAATTACTTGAATTTGAGGTGAGTTCTTTCTGAATTACTTGAATATGAATACAATCAGGCCTCAGAACTACTTGAATGTGTGATGAGCCTCTTCTAAATCACTTGAATTTGTGGTAAGTCAATCCTGTATCACTTGAATATAAAGTGAAGTAAACCTTAATCACTTGAATATGAAGTTAACTAAGTTTGAATCATTTGAATGTGTTGTGAGTCAGTCCTGAATTACTTGAATTTGAGGTGAATTAATCCTGAATCACTTGAATATTAAGAGAATCAAACCTGAATCACTTGAAGTGAATCAGATCTAAAAACGGTATAAATACTTGCATGAGAAGTCAGTGAGTTCTAAATCAATTGAATTTTGAGGTGAGTCAGTCCTGAATCACCTAAATAGGAAGCGAATCAGGCCCAAGTAACCTCTTCTGAACAACTTTTCCCAACTCGCACTAACTTCTTCTTCTTCTTCCTGGCTTTGACGCTCTTCATACCAGCTGTGCCTGCTTCTCAAACTTAGTGTTCTAATTGCACTTCGACATTTATTAATTGGGAGCTTTCTTTGCCACCAATGCATGAATTTATATATTGCGTGGCAGGCAAATTTTAACTCTGTGCCCAGGGAAGTTGAGAAATTTTCCAACCTGAATCGAGCCCACCGTCTCCGGTTTGAGCTTACCGACTACGCTAGCCGAAACCCGAACTATCTATCTTATCAGAATAACGAGATAGAGCAAGTTTAGAATATTCAATTTTGCATGCTCACTACCACCACGTAGCGGTGGAATTCTGAACAAAACGGTCCACCTACCGGATTCCTTCGACCTTATGCATAACTTTGCCGTACATAATAACATTCGATCTAATCAGAATCACGAGATAGAACAAATAAACAATGCGTAATGCTGCATGCTCACTAGCGCCACTTAGCGGTGGGATTCTATTTGGATGCCTTTGACCTTCTGAATAACTTTTCAGAAGACTCGAACTTTCTATCTTATCAGAATTACGAGATAGAACTAGTTGAAAATGCTAAATTTTTCATGCTCACTAGCGCCACGTAGCGGTGGAATTCCAAACAAAATTATCCACCTTTCGAATGTTCTTGACCTTCTGAATAACTTTGCCTAAGACTAGAACATTCCATCTAATCCGAATGACGAGATAGAACAAGTTGAAAATACTCAATTTTGCATGCTCACTAGCGCTTCTTAGCAGTGAAATTGAAAAAAAAACAAACGGTCCACTTTTTGAATGCTCTTAATCTTTTAACATCTTTTCTAAAGACCGCTCTTTTGCAGATATTAAGTGTCTCGAGATATTGTATCATTAATGTACCTGTTTTTAGGTGATGCTAAATTTTCAGGTGATGCTAATTTTCAACTGAGTGTTGCAATCAGAGAGATCGAAATTCTCCACTCCAGCTGGGTGAAAACCATGCTCACTCTCAAGCAGGTTGTCGATGAGTATGCGCTACCGTTCACGTTTGCATCTCTCTCTTTTTCGCCGGTAATTCATTAGCCTCTCTCTTACGCCATATCAGAAGATATCTCTCTCCAAAATTCAACGAAAATATTCTCATTGTCACACATTCTTCACTGAAAACACGCTACTTAGATACGTATGAGATCGTATACGAGAGCAATCGAAAATAAGGCAAGTCGGTGCACACTGGTACCGCCATGCACCATCATTATAGAATTATAATGGCAGATTCAAAACTCGGCATGAAGACTGGTGCATTTTCAGGTGTCAAAAAGTAGGGAAAAATAATTATTGGCATCTAAGTTCACTGAAAAAGAAATGATTTATCAGCTACTCATGCTCTCCGAAAATTATAAATCGCCGTTGCTTTTCTCGCAAAAGTTGCTGTGAGCGTATAATATTCTCTCGCTTCTCATTCTGTTCTGTTTCTCAAGCGGGTGAAAAAGGACGTTTCTTTTCTCGGGTAGGCGAGAATTTCGGTCTCTGGTTGCAATACTTTTCCAAGCGAGTCCATACTTATGACTGGTAGTGTATACAATGTTGTAGTTTATGTACAGATTGCGGAGCTGAAGAAAACATTTTCATGATCGGAAATCAATCCGCATGCTTTTAATAGGTCCCTGCACTTGGGAACTTTATTCCACGACTATAACATTTTCTGAGTCTAATGCTCGTTTCTGAAGGTCAGTTCCGATAGATAAGAAGTAGGCAGAGGGATTTGCGTCTAATAAATTGCAGTTTTAATTATAGATTACATACTGCTTCATCAAATATCCTAGGTGCTGCATAAACTGCTTAAAACCCATCCCGTACCTTATAATTTTCAATACTAACTTACCAAATTCACCATTTCGGTGGAAAATGTATCTTTTCGTCTAAATTCGCATTCTGGACCAGTGCGTAATGGTCAAGAAGATTTTCCCGGTGGAGTGATGAAGGACGATGAGGGACGAGACCAGATATTTCGCTTCCCCCACCAGCGAGCACTTCAAGTATGTCTCCCGCACCAAGTTCCCGAAGTAAGTTCTCCCTTGGCTGTGAGAAAGGGATCTGAAAGCCACAGTTCTTTTCCTCGAGACTTGCTGTGAATGTGGTGATTCACTGTAACAAATGCGCGCTGGATATTAACGAGGAACGAAAACCTCAAGGATCTATTCCAACAATTTCTCGATCAAATCTGAGAAGCTAAGCTGATCAAAAATCCAAGATGAAGCAGATTGATAATTGAAAAATATCGTTATTTTCTTCAGCTATGGTCAAGGTCCCGGCTAACTGCCATTAGGCCGCTTGTCAACGCGAGAAAGCATTTTCGTAAAATTTGTTTCATGGATGTATTTTTCGTAGGTTTTCATTCCAGCTCCGAAATAAGTTTTTATTTATCCTCAACTCACCGTAACATTTAGCCGCTTGAACCAGCCCAAAATAACTAGCAGATCGTTGACCCGGTGCAGCAACCCAGCTGTGTAGACTTAACTATTAAATAAACCAAATTAAGAGATACCATTTTGCCCAGCTAACTGTACAATCGCGTTTGCCACCTCACGCGCACGCCAGTAAATCACCAAAATGGGAAATAATCTTCCTTTCACCTGCTCTGCTGCCTTTGATTAGCATTTAACATAAGCCCCACTCGGCAGCCGAAGAAAAACAACTCTTAATGATGACTCCTGGCGTGTTCGCGGCGGCGCCGTGATTTTTGCTCTTTCCTGCCCATAGAATTCCACCACCGAAGAAGGAAAAAGACTTAAATCATTATTAGCAATTAAAATCGAATGAAGAAACAAATGCCGAACAAACAAAAAGTCTAAACGTGCTTCTCGAATTTGATTTTCATTATTTCGTTCCTTAGCAACTAGATGGGTTAGGTACATGGTAGCATGGCAGGCTGCGGTTGATCGACCCTGGACTTGGACGCACGCACACGGTTTGCTGCGTCCTCGCGGAATCTGAGCGAAACTGTGTGCGCGATTTTCCACTGATCGGATTCAGCTTCCTAACCTGGAGGGAAAGGGGGGACGGGGGTGGAGTAGAATTTAATTACCTTCTGGATCAAGATCCGTGAAAATAATTAATACTGCACCGCTCAAAGCGCTGAAACCACCAACGAATCGGAATCGGCGGAAAAGCCAACCAACCGGCCAGATGGTTGGATACTTATGGAAAGCATAAGGAGAGGAAAGCGATGATGATGATGATGACGTTTATGGTGGCGGAGTGGAGGCCAAGGTTGCATGCTGTCGACGAACGGAACGGGGATGGGTGGAAGTCCATCATAATCTCGAACGCGGCGATGCGATGCCATGTGAGGAGGAAAAACATAGATCCAAGCAATCCACGTCGGCGGAGTGTGCTGTGCTGTGAGTAGAAGAGTGCGAAAAACACTCACTGAACCGCGATCAACTAACGGGATCTAATTGTTTTCAAGTACTTGTTTGGTTGGTCAGGTTGGACGGATGATGGCCATCAGCCGTGTGTTTGAAGAGGAGTTGTTCTCGGGGCTTGGGGAGTTTTTTTTCTCTTCTTTTCGCTACTCACGGGTTGAGAGCACATGTTTGGATGCGGGATGTCTAGAATCCGGGCAACAGGTTTCCACGTGGTCAGGAAATGGCCGATGATTGCTTCGATATCAGATGGATGCTTTTACGCAGGTGGAATGACGTTCGTCTCTAGAAGGTTGTGTTTTTTTTTCGCAAATGGTACGCTTTGTTCCCAGTTTTGGAACATTGAAAAGCACTAAAACCCCAGAAGAAAGCACCTTTGAGCCGTGCCACTTTTGCCACATAGAGTCGTCATCTTTGATCCGGTTCTGCGATATAAACTACACAATTTCTCCATTTCCCCTTCCGCTCCAGACGGCATCCGCGCGGTGGTCGCGGGTGAAGATGAGAAAGAGCTCTGGCACAGAGCAGAACAAGAATGTCAACTTTGTCAACCTTCCGCCCGGTTGCACAAAAGAGGGTCTGGGGGAGGGTGGAATCGTATTTACTTTGCTGCCTCCAGCAGCAGTAGGCTGTGATCGAAGAAAGAAAGGCCTCCTCCGATCAATGATGGTTCTCGAGTTTGTGTACACATATTTCTGTTTGACAAACAAGTTCCAACCCGGTGCGCTCCGAGAAGAGAGGCCATTCAGGTTTGCTTCCTTCATTATCTCCTTGTTTTTAATATATTTTATTCCACTTTATTTTATTAAATTCTGCCACGGCATTCACGACGAGATTGAGGCGACTTTCAGCCTGTCGGTCGTACAGAACTCGCGTCCTATTGGAATGCAAGTCCAGAGAGTGCCTTGTCGCAAGCCACACAAGAGCAAACAGCGGAAACTCTAGAACCTTGTCCGCTGCACTTGTGGTCATCTTCGTGGCGAGTCTTCGTCTCAAGGCCCTGGTTTCGCTTACCTGTTCCGTAAGATTGATGCAGCAGTAACATGAGATCACCGACTGCATCCATGCGCGGGGAAAAGCGACTCCAAACAGGTCCTTTCTCAGAATTTCTCCACTCACTGGACTCATGCTTCGGGATATGAATGCAGTCTCAGCCGTCGTCGTCGTCGTCGTCGTCTTCGTCGTAGGTGATTCGACCACGGTGAAGACAGAGAGCAAGAGGGAACAACGATAATTTAGCGCTTGCGAGCGCCTGTAAAACTGCGCATCCCGGCTAAGACCATACTAACCTCCTTTTTGGGGCAAAACGGTTTTCTGGAATGTTTTTCGCCCGCATACTTCCAACCACCACCACGGATCTCTGAGCCAGACTGCTCAGAATTCTCGGTACTGACCAAGATGGCAGGGAAGTAAATTGTTCGAGACTGTCAAAAATTCTGATCAGCTTGCTTTGATTGAGTTTTCGAATGCGGATGATTTTTCATTTACTGCTCCCTCATCATTTATGACAACAGTAAATCAGTAAAGTGTGAGCCATAAGGAAGATTCGCTTCAATGATGGGCATCGTAAAACTGTTTTTCTCGATTTCTGGGAGGTCCACAACGTCGGCAAATCTTCTACCTCTGCCAGGATCGGCAGCCGACGCGGGTAAACAAATTTGTGTCAAGCTAATCATAAGCCGACCGGTAGGGATAGGGTTTAAGCCTACTTCGGCAGAACAAAAGCGGCGGTCGTGGGCGTTTTGTTTTGGAAAATAATTTAAAAGTTTGTCAACCTTTATTGTTGAGGGACATTTGACTGGTGCCAATTTCAAAAGTAATTTTACTGCTTAATTATGGGGACGGGCTGTCGTTTTCGGAGATGGGTTTTCCAGTGCCTTTGATAAAGAGCTTTGTTAGCTGTTAAATGGTGATTTGCAGGAGAATTGCCATGAAGGGTTTCGATGCGAACGGGTAGACTTAAGGAAAATTGCGTGTTCAAATATTCGCAAAGGGTTGTTTTTGCAATTGCAGAGGGTGTAAAATTTTTGTTGTACGTGGGTTCTTATCAAGGGGTCTGAGTCATTGCTATGTTACCATCATCCGAGTTGTCATAATTCAAGTTATTTGTTATTTTCTATATTAATTATTCTTAGGACAAACCATCGTAAATAACAAATAGTTTCCATTAAAGGGTTAGTCGATAATTATTGCGACACTTTTAAACTTGTGTAACTTTTCTGAAAAACAAAGTAGCTCAGAATAGACCGATAGCACAATCAACGTCGTCCGAGATACCATGGCAACGAATAAATAACAAAGTCATTACAGAAATTCATTATTGAAGTAACTTTTCACGAGTTACCACGTCCAAGTGACATGAACCATGGATCCAATAACAGCTCCCCCAAAATTACAGGATTAAATATCAGATCAGAAACATTGAAAACACTGAACAACACCTCGTGGTTGTGCTTTTTATGGAATTACATTTTGAGTCGATATATCCAATCTATCGATCATTCAGGCTACCATCAGTACGTTTCGTTATCATACGATTATGAATGCAATCAGTAATGTACTACGAGACGAGAACATCCCCTATCTGAGCATTCGGGTCTCTGGTTTTTAATTAATCACGATAATTAATTACTAAAAAAGATCCCTTCGCTAATATAGGTTCATTTAATCGCGAGAGCAGCGATCTTCTAATGCATTCAGAAAATTAAAAAAAGCCTTTTCCAGCCAGAGCCGCTTCTATTGCGATTATAAATGCAAGCAAAGATAGCAATAAACATTATATGACGTCTGCGGATAGAATGATAGGTTAGGTTGGTTTGAATTCCTCGCAAATTTACTTTACGAACCAAACGAAAAAATAAAAGAAGTTCATCGCCCTTGCCAGCGAGCCAGTGAAGCATCATTTTCCCAAACCAAAGTATAGTGTCTTCACGCACAGTGGTTCCATTCCACACCGATGCTGGCAAAAAATATCAAAGTTATTGAATTATGCTACGTTCTGATCAAAGGATGACTTTGCTTTGGTGAATCCGCATTATGTGAGATGTTTAAATCTGATCCACACTTACTTACCTTAGGGCCTGTTCATAAACCACGTAGACTCATTATTGAAAATCTCAGAGACACCCCTTCCTCGTAGACTTTTCTCAATACATTTTTTTTTTAATTTTGTATGGATCGTAGACTTTGGTCAAACAACTACCCCCCTCCACCCACCCCCAGGGTTTGACCAAAGTCTACGATCCATTCAGAATTTCAAAAAAATCTAAGGTGAAAAATTTGCGAGGGGGTGGGGGGGGGGTTGGTCTGAGATTTTCAAAAATAAGTCTACGTGGTTTACGAATAGGACGTTATTTGATCATTTTTTTGTATGTCCAATCGTCATTTGGAGTCAGTTGAATGTTATGTGTTACCACTCAGTGTATGTTCTTGTTGACTTTGTTTTTATGAATGTTGTTTTTTAGGAGATCTCCGATGCTGGTTTGTTATAACACGCAGTGTGTGATTGTTTTTGAACATCCGTAACAT
Source organism: Aedes japonicus (assembly GCA_034211315.2). Taxonomy (NCBI): domain Eukaryota; kingdom Metazoa; phylum Arthropoda; class Insecta; order Diptera; family Culicidae; genus Aedes; species Aedes japonicus. The sequence continues at coordinate 4,292 of JASCZW010013917.1, read as the reverse complement.
TAGACGGGCGTGTCCCATTGGTGGTCTTCTTCCTCTTGACACTTAGGTTTTTGTGACACTTGTGAGGGGCCTTAGAGTTCTCTACATCTCTCTTAAGTATGTGTTGGAATATGCTATGCTATGCTAATTTGTTTTGAAGAATTTTATCATAACATTTTTAATTTTTAATATTTCATTAAAATTTGTATTTCTGAACTTTAAGTACTATACCATAATAAATGATTCCATTTCGCTGATAAGAAGTACAGGATTGTACTTCAATATTTTTGTTCAAAACGGTCCTCAAACGCGATATTCCAACGTATTCCTGAGTTACATTCTCAAACGCGAAATTTCAACATAATATAAAAAACCAGATATAAACCATTCATTATTGCGAGTGGCCACTACTGCATCCTTGTTGTTGGTATAAATAGGTCCTCAAGCTCGATATTTAAATATAATTTGGTGAGCTATTGATGTAAACGATTCATTCTTATGAGTGGCACCAACAGCATCCTTACTGTTGGTTTAAATCAGTGCCAAAGTTTGAATAATTTTACTGTGCATCTCTGTAAAGATAACATCCCGGGAACATATTAAAATATTTTATTCGCTGCCGACGTCAGTTGAATTCAACTCATCGTTTACAAAACGGATCCCGCTGCAAACCCAACAATTTTATCCAACTCTTAGTGATTTCTTGTGGAAGTGCAGCGGTGTTCTCGGCTTCCAATAAAGCAAGTATCACGTCAACATATTCCTACCCTTTCCTTACTTGACCTGCATTTGGGTGGGGCCGGCGCCGGTACTGTCTTTGTTTGGGAACACCAGTTTTTACACATTGAGGATGTATGCTAGTCCCAAGCATCATCTGTTGGTTCTCTGTGTAATGACAGCTGATTTGACAATAACGGAGCAGCAACCCCGGGCGATCAATCATGCTCATGCTCATGCTCATGCTTACCAGACCAATGCAGCATATATAATCTTGGATCGAACAATTTTCAAATAAATCCAATGGATCATTTTTGGCTTAAGTCCCCATTGCTTACCAAATATTTTTTAGAGCATTTGTCGCTCCGTCCTGTTGATTTTTTTTTCTAAAAGAAAGTTCCAGTTTAGTTTAGATACTCGATTATCAAGCAGCAGTTTTCGCGAAAGAAAAAAAATCAAACAATAATTCTCGAGTACTTTTTCAAACAGACGTATCTGATTTTGTAAACATAGTGGGGAGATAAGATTCAAGCGTAAATTACTCAAAACTCTCAGCACCCTCACGGAAAGTAAAATCGCCATCATTTTAAAGAAACTTTATTCCTTATGTTGGTAGCCCTAGTTTGCATGAAAGTGCTAGAGGTTTCAAGAATTTAACATTTGAATCTTACTTCCCCTCTTTGTTTAAAAAATCAGATGCGTCTGTTCGAAAAAGTACTCGAGATTTTTTAGTTCAACTTAACTTAACAGATAAATCATGAAATCTTCACGTGATTTTTGTACGAAATAGTGAATGTAATCGATTATTAGACCTGTTACTTCTTTGTTCCCGGATTAAAGCTGCTTTGAATGGTCACTTACAAGATTGTTGCAAACAGATTTTTTCCATAATACCATTATCGAGCGATAGATGTTAGATTGTATACACTCACAAACGGTATTTGTTTATCACTAATGTTATAAATATAAAGCCTGTCCACGTTAAACTTCCGACACCAAAATAATAGCAGCAAAAATTAAATCACACATAATTCAACCAAACCGATTGTTTACTTCACAATAATAGAGTTATATCTATATTAGAAACAGTTGATTAAGATGTTAATCTCGAACATTCCATGGTATACCCGCCGTGAGGGTTCTCTATCTTCTCTTGAAATCATTTTTTGTGTATGTATTTAATCTGGCACCACTGCCGCTCAGTATATAAAAAGTTAAAATACGAGCAAGTAGTACTGCCTTTTGTCGGTAATCGTTTTTTAGTTTAAGTCTGTCTGACTATTTTGTATCGCGAATAAAAGTTTTTAACTGTATTCGTCGTTGTTTCCTCTACCTCTGAAATTCTGAATACACAATATTTGGTGTCAGAAGTGGGATTCAGAGGCAAGTTTCCCGGTGGAAAGTAAAACACGTACGTTTCGATTCCGTGAAAAACACATTGATGCCTTGAAATCTTCCATCGCGCATTTGACACCAGTGAATTCCGCCCCAGTCGAGACAGCGCCAATCGCCAAAGTACCTGCGTTTTCTGTTTTCGAGTATCGTTCCTCGGACAACACTTCTGTGTCGGACTACTTCAACCGCTTTGAATGGGCTCTGCGAATGAACAAAATCCCTGAGGCACAATACGCCCATTAGGCTCGGGTACATATGGGTACGGATCTGAACAATGCCATCAAGCTCCTGGTGAGTCCACGGAATCCGGCAGATCCGAAAAACTTTAGTCGGCCACTGTGACCAAGAAAAGGCCAAGTACGTGGAGTGCATCTAATTCCGGGAAATCGTGCAGCCTACAGATGGGTCAGTTTCGAGCTTTGTTCTACAAGGTGCTGCATATTGCGTGTATGGCAAATTTCTCGATAGGATGCTTTTGCACGGCCTAGAATCACGAGAGATGTGTGACGAGATTATCGCCAAGAAACCCACGACTTTCAGAGATGCTTTTGAAGTTGCACATACCCTCGAGGCTACCCCCAACACGGTCAAGAAAGTGCGTACGGCTAGATCATCGTTGACTCCAGAAGTGACCACCAAGCTCAGCTATGATCGGCCGAAGACACGGAGAGCGCACCCAAGCAGCTCCTCCTCGTCATATCAACAAAAGTCGCAGAAGCCAAACTGCAGCGAAAATTTTAGCACACGAGACGAGAGTGTGTGTGTAGTGGATGTGGTGGTTATCATCCTCGTAACATGTGTAAGTTCCATGATACGACGTGCTATAACTGTGCGAAGAAAGGCTACATCGCTAAGGTCTGCAGCAAAGCGCAAAGCGGCATTAGCAGGATCAATCCACCCCGCATGTACAATCGGATGAATCAACCCTGCAAGTGGACGTCGTGAAGTCGCTGGGCAAAATTCAGTCCGTCACCACAACCTCGTAAGCTAGTGCTCGACGTCATCATCGACGGACGCAAGCTGGATATGGAAGTGGACACCGGAGCTCCACTTGCACCTACCTCATCTACCTTACCGGAGCATCAACAACAAAACTACGAAAACGTCTTCAGTGAATCTTCCGGCAAGCTGAGAGGACCTCCTGCATCCGTGTCTTTGCAGGCAATTCCGAGAATCTGCTGATTGCTCTCACAGAAGTTTTCGACCGAATGAAACACAACGGTTTATGCTTAAATCGATCGAAATGTGTATTCGGCACCCCGGTTCTCGTTTGGCTGGTCCACAAAATCGATCAAACGGATTGCATAAATCGGACCAACACATCGAAGCTATTCGCAACTCACCTCGTCCGACGAACGCGGATGCGCTACAGCCGTTTTTGGGTTAAAGCCACATACTACAAAGCTTTTATTCCCAATCTCTCCACTCGATCTCGTTGTCTGCGTGACATGTTGCAAGGGAAATCTTTCGTGTTGGAGCCAGAGCGGATCGCTGCTTACGAAGACATCAAACCAGCCCTCATCTCATCGCAGGTCCTGATGCAATATGGTCCGGATCTTCCCTTGATATTGGCGACGGACGCCAGTAAAATCGGCTTAGGCGCTGTTCTCTTCCACCGACTGGAATGTTACCTACAAAGACCGATCGCGTGGGCAAACTGTGACATGTCTCCCACCGAGCAGCGCTATCCACAGATAGATAAAGAGGCTCTCACCATCTTAGGGACAGTCAAAAAGTTTCTTAATTACTTTACATTGGTCACGGATTACAAGCCGCTGAGTCCTATCTTACATCCGACGAAGTCGCTTCCGATCATGTGTATCAGCAGAACGACCAATTATTTGGCTTTGACTATTTGGCACACTTCAATTTCGATGTTGTGTTCAAATCTACGAAAGGAAACGTAAACGCAGACTACTGCTCTCGAATTCCACAACCACTTGGAAGTAACTAGATCCTGAAATTGTCTTTCCTTGAGGGAAGAAATATTTGTAAAGACGAATTCGATGTTTTTTTCACATCATCAGATCGGTCAACTACCGAATCGCGCTGAACACATCGCTCGTCAAACGCAAAAATATCCCAGCCAAGGTAAGATCGTCCAGCTTTTGGAAGCTGGCACCGATTTAACACGATCTGGATTTAAAGCACCAGAGTCCTACACACTTGCTGCAAACTGTTTGCTCTTTGAGTATTGAGTA
>JASCZW010013916.1:0-24225 GCA_034211315.2 Aedes japonicus | reverse complement strand
TATGCTGAAAATAATTTGTCTTGCATATCGTTCTCAGAGATAAATTAGTGAGTGATTGATTTTTCTACTCTCTTTATATCACATTCTCCAGCAATCATGAAGGCTTTTGCCACAAACTGTCAAATGAGCTCAACCTGTTTGTCAGTTACACAGTATTTGACCATCATTCGTGAGTTCTAATGATCATGAGAAGATGATGGTCATAGTCTTATAACCGTCATGAAAATGCACAGCACTGAGCATAGGTCTTCGGCACGTGCAATTATTGACGCCACTATTTGTGTTTACTTTACTTTGGGTAACTAATACAACTGCATTAGTTGGTCTGCTTTACCTCTGGTTATAATAATTGAATTTACACCACGAAACTTCTATAACTCTTTTCAGCTCTAATTAATATGGACGTCATTAATTATGACAAAAATACAAAATTGGCGGATAAAAAACTGAATCTCCGGTAGAACACTTTTTGAAACAAAGAGAAATTATTTCTTTAATAGATTGAAACATGGATTTTCGAACTACAACTTTTATTTACGGGAAATCAATAATTCACGTATGTCGTAAAAAATTAGCTTTGACTAAAAGTTATTGATGTTCCACAAGGGCTGACGATTCAAATAAAAGAATTATTGCTTGTAAATTTTTCAAGAATTTAAAATTCATAAAGTAATGTGACATCGTTGTACGATTAAAATTTGTTAATTAAGTGTAAAGGGGATAGAATCTCGAATGAAAGGGATATGAACAAGTACACTTTTAGGGGCTGAGGCAGCCATTATTGGTTTCCCGCATTCTTCTCTGGAACAATGTTGATTCAATCACCGAAGCAGCAAAAATCCAAACGACCCGACACCATCGACTTCACCTTATGACATTCTCTCCTCCGCGCAGCTAGCACACCCGTTCAACTTTCATTTAAAGCCGAAATGATGCGCCCATACTAAACCTCTCAAGGTCAACCATGGGACCGATCCAATCGAACCGCGCGCGCACATATGAATTAAATAAACACTACCAACTCTGATGAAGATCCTCCACCGGCAGCACAAACCAGTTCGGCGTGATTGCCGTCTTCATCCTTGAAATTGAAATAAAGACGCTGATGCACCTTGCGCCAATGTGATGTGTCCCACTGATCCATCTTCGTTAGCTCTCGGATGCTCATTAGGCGATGTTAAGGCGATGTTTGTGGACGTGGGCGGATTTGTCTGCAAACACTCGATCCCAAACCGAATCGCCGAAAGCAAAATGTACTGATTTTTCGGTAATGTCAACTGATTTTTCTAAGGAATTGTCATTTAACAACCACTGGATTTAACGTGGGCTCACCCTCTTGATTTGCATAAATACAGGCTAGTTTAGCTGAATGTCAACCTCGTTGAAGCGAGCAAATAAACATACAACGTACGGAGGCATCGATTTCTAATGCTCGGGAATCGATCGCTACCAACAATATGCAATACGTACAGTTCTTCGAGCACCATGCATCGAATTTTGTTTTGCGCTGATAAAAGCCCAAGTCCGGCCATCCTAACCTTTCAGTATGAAAAATGAAGTTTCGCTCGTCGTCGTTAGTTGTGGAAAGGTGGCGTACGGTTGCACTGCTGGTGCTAGCTTGCGCATGGATGCACCCAGCCACTGGACAAGATCTCAGCGATCCTGACCTGCAATCCATGCTGGTAGAGTACGAAACCGAGCACATGGTCGAGAGCTATCGTTTCAAGTAAGGATTAATTGGGAACGCACGGTGATGGAATTATTGCTGACAGCTGCGTAACTCCGGCGGTGACCTTTTACTCTCTCACTCTCTACAGATTTGCCACGGCAGATGGCCAGTTTCGTGAGGAAACAGGGATGCTGATGAATCCCGGCGCGCCGGATGAGGAACTGGTGGTAGTGGGTATGTACGGATACGAGACGGACGACGGAACCGAGGTGATGGTGATGTACGTCAGTGGCAAGAATGGATACCGAGCGAAAACGAAAACACGCAAACTGGCCGAGTCAGAACGAAAGAAAAAGTTGCTGTCATCGCTGGTGGGATGAGTTCTCTACGCAGCCAAAGGCAGAAAGTGAATGGAAATTGTGAATTGAATTTATTGCAATTTGCGTCCAATAAAACAGTATTCAACTATCCGACCAATGACAAAAGAACATTGTTGGAAATTCCAACGGCTGGTGGTTTCTCAATGGGTTGAAATGTGTATCCATTCCTATCGGCAGTGTAGCTACCTTCGTAGGTTTTTCCATCAGGCCCAATGTAGCTGAAGTATCCTTCCACCTGTAGATATTGACTCCCATCCGCATCGGTCACTAGCTTACCGGTTTCTCTGCGAGTCTGACCATCGCTTGTTTCGTATCTGTTTAGTCAAAATAAATAAAAAATATCAGTTGATCGATTTATTGGTGATGATATTTCCTCACTCGAATCTATAACCATCTTCGGTTCTCACGTATTCCTGGCGGATGATTGTCGCTGTGGAACTGCTGTCAACCGGTGCCGATTCAGTTGCCGCAAACATCAAGATGGCAACGAGTAACTTTATTTAAGAATAAAACTATAATTACAGTCGATAATTGAAGTTTTCAATTCACTTACCAGTTGTTTGAACGTCATCTCAAAGTGGAAGACCGTTCGTGCGCTGAAGCTGAGTCGTAAAAATAAAGAAACACTAAGCATGAATCTCATTTAAGTAGCTGCATCCATCGTTTTTTTATTCGGTAGAATCCAAGTAAAGCAACAATAACCTTAAAGCTTGTTCGCACCTCCTCCTGTGCCGATGATGCCAACCACACAGCGATCTAGTGTGAGTGGAATGTGTCCGAACAAAATCTTTGCGGGACTAGCTTGTAGGATCAGACTCATGAAAACAAAGCGCTATCAATCATAAACTTCTAATATTACAGAGTTCCGTATAACGGAGTCTGCTCATTAGCTAAAAATCTGAGTTTTAAAATGTAACTGCATAGAAAAAATGCCTAATTTCAACAAGCGCGTAGAATTTCCCCTCGTTTAATTCCAAGCCAAAGTAGGCGTAAACAACGAAATTGTTTGTAATCTTTCATGCGCCATACAACAATATCTGCAATCTTTCTTAGAACAGGCTAGATTCAGGCGTTATCTGGCTAAAATCTAATCTAGCATTCTAATTTAATCTAATTCCCTTTACATGCATTAGACACAGAGAACAGACATCCAGGCTCGAAATTTTTTTTTCCAATTTACTGTGTAAATTTTTAAAAGCAAACCGTTGAAAAATCAACGCCGTCTAGTTTAGGTTTCACCGCACTAAAATCGACAGATTATCAAATTTCGAGGCGGGCAAGTGGCGCCATCAACATACTATACACACTTAGAAATTATGAATTTTAAACGAGACGTAATTCATGTTTGTAATAAGTCGGGGAACGTAAAGAAAGATTTCGTGTAAAATTACGTCTCCTGAATCTTACACATACGCAATTCGACGAAAGATGTGTTTGATTGAATTTATTTTCTCATCTCTTTGAACTCATTCGTATGTGATAAAGGACGCATGCATGTGTCGGTCTCAGGAGACATAAATTTACATGACATTTTGGTTGTGTGTAGATCATTGCACGATGGCGTCATCAATGCAGTTTTGGCAGTTCAGGGAGCTTGTTTACGTGGACTTAGAATATTTTCGGTAAGATCGGTCAGAGATTTTATGCTCTAAATTTATTACGACTAAAGTAAAATTGCAGAAAAAAGACACCAGTGCTTATTTTAACATCATTTCTTGGATGTAATCGTATAGAATCCGAAAAAAGGCAATGAAAAATTTTGTCTGGGCGGTTCAAAATCTAACACTTTGTAAACAAGCTTCCTGAACTGTCAAAAAAGTGAGGTTAACACATTCCGTGCGAAGATCTATTCACCAAAACTAACGGAAACTAGATGAAATTTTGAAATGGCAGTTACAAAAACTCACACACGAAGGACACTTAAGCTGGGATGTCTGTTCTCTGTGCATTAGGGGCAGTTCATAAACCACGTAGACAATTAAGGGGGGAGGGGTTTTGAAAAAGTCTACGTTTTTCTACGATAGGGGAGGGGGGGGGGATATACCAAAAGTCTACGTAGACCTTTTTTTCTCTACAAAACGGATATTCATACCCTCCACGCAGAGATAAATACCGTCATAACAAACATATTCCAGGTGAATTCAAACATAAATTAGTTTATTTTGGCCGCAAACATAAACTTGCTTTCTTTCTAACATATTCTATATTTAAAACCAACCCTAGTAGCACACTTGTTGCCATTCAGTTGAGGTATCATAAATATGACTTGCTAAGTCATAATCAAGTCACTACAACTAATAAAGGTCGTAGTGTGCTACATGGGAAATGACATCGATGTTTGAAATTAAAATCATAAAGGGTGTCCACGATAAAATCGCCACACTATGAAATTGCTCTAACTTTTTAACCGTTGGGTAGAATTAAATGAAAATTTGGGTGGATTTAGTTCATAGTGCATTATTTACATTATTTACTGCAAGTTTTAAAGTCCTGTGATCAAAACTCGCGGAAATGGAGTCGAAAGAACAGCTCGTGCGTGATAAAATCTCGCGCATTCATCACGAGAACAAGGATCTCTCGCATCGTTCCATCGCTAAAACGTTGGGAATCGCGAATTCCACGGTGTCGCGAGTGATTAAGCGGTTCGAGGAACGGTTGACCACCGATCGGAAGCCCAAAAGTGAAGGAAAAAGTATTCCGTACAACACCAAAAATCACAACCGCGTAGTTGGGGCCTTCAACTCGAAATCCGAACGCCTCCGTTCGGGATGTAGCTAGAAGCTGCACCTAAGCCGAATTTTTGTCCAGAAGGCCAAAACTAAGGCTGGGCTTCGAACGTTCAAGGTACAAAAGGCCCCTAATTGCGACGAGAAGCAGAACAAGTCCGCCAAAACCCGTGCCAGGAAGTTGTACCTCAACATGCTGACGAAAGTTGAATGCTGCATCATGGACGACGAAACATATGTGAAGAGCCGACTTCAAACAGATCCCCGGCAACCTGTTTTTCACGGCCAACGATAAGTTCAGCGTTCCGGAGCATGTCCGCACTCAGAAGATGTCCAAATTTGCGAAGAAATTCCTGGTTTGGCAAGCCATCTGCACGTGCGGGAAGCGGAGTGCACCTTTCGTGACCCAGGACACGATGAACGGACAGGTGTACATAAAGAGTGCCTCCAGAAGCGGCTGCTTCCTTCTCCTGAAAGGCCCACAACGTCCCAACAATCTTCTGGCCGGATTTGGCCTCATGCCACTACTCAAGGACGTGCTGAAGGTCAATTTCGTGCCGAAAATGTTCAACCCTCCCAACACTCCGGAGCTCCGCCCCATCGAGAAGTACTGCGGCGATTATGAAGGCACCTTCTTAAACGACCTAAGGTAGTGAAGACAGTCGAGGAACTGAAGAAAGTATGGGTTTACATGCAAAAACGGTTGATTCACAGGTTGTGCAGAATCTTATGACCGGGGTTAAGGCCAAGGTGCGGGCATTTGCGTATGGACTGTTAATAAAATACGAGTAAAATGGTGAAATGAAGTTTAATAGTTATGTCTCAATCCCTGAAAATTTGATGGAAATCGCATGAGAACTCGAATTTTGCGAATCAATTTTGTGTGTGACAATTTCATCGTGGACACCCTTTATTATGTATATTTTCAACATACCAATGATATGAATAAACGTACAAATTTTGGATTTTATTGGTTGCGTTCTAAATTTAATTTATTTATTCTAAGATTCTTGGTTATCTTAGTCTTGGATTGAGCTTAAATGCTAACATATTCCAGTTTCAAAAAGTTTGCTCAGAAATGCACTGCACAGTTTCGAGCCCCGAACTTTGTTAAAATTGAAGCAGTACATCAAATCATTGTAATATGGCAGCTAATTGAATAATGGAGCATAGCATCCCGTTCACACTACAGCCTATATTACGTGGTATAGACTGTCTTCATATTAGCATCTATACAACTAAAGACTGTCTACGTTAAATTTCGGAAACCAAAATAATAGTAGCAAAACAAAATTTACACATTATTCAAAAATACCGATTGTTTATTTCACAGTAATAGATTCATATCTACAATAGAAACAGTTGATTAAGATGTTAATCCTTCTTTCTGTTAAATTATTAAACTTCCTGTGGTACACCCGCGAACAGGTTCCGTACGGTATTCTCGGAAACGCCCGCCGTGACGATTCTCCATCTTCTCTTGAAAGCATCGGTGCCATTTGCTTACTTCTTAGTTTCGAAGAGTTTCCGCTTAACTAGAGCCCAGTACTTCTCTATTGGGCGAAGTTATGGACAGTTTGGTGGATTGGCTGTTTTTGGCACGTATTTGACCTCTTGTACCTTATTCCATTCCAGGACGGATTTTGCATAGTGACAAAACAGACTGGAGAGTCGTGGTTTCTGATAAACAATAGCAACCGCTGTTCCAGACAGTCTTTCTCGTACACATCCTTATTGATAGTGTCGGTAGAGACGAAACTTTTAGATTTTCAACCGCAACTACATATGGCCTGCCAAATCATATACTTCTTCCGGAATTTGGACACCTTCTTTGTCCGGAAATGTTTGACAACGGCGTTCCTTTGCATTGCGGTATAAAAAGCCAGACCCTGAAGCTATTTAAAGTCTTCGAGTACGTATGTTTCGTTGTCCATTTTGATACAAGAAAATGTTTGCGAAAAATTGGTGTCAAGCACCTTAACACGACTTTTTGCAGTGAAATTTTGCGTCGTGTGATGACGCGGCTGAGTAGCTCAGTGGTTACCCGTTCTGTTAACTGAGCAGATGGTTGGGAGTTCAATCCCAGGCCCGTCCCATTCCTTGCCATTTGTCACTTGCCTCTTTCTATCACCACTAGATTTAAATTAAAAAGCAGTCTACTACGCTCACTTTCATTGATCGCTTCACTTACCACAGTGCATCCATGATATAAAAATAAACCTGCCTCACTAACACAACTATCCTTCCCTTGGCAATTGTAGAGATATGCAGTAATGCTCACGGTCTCTAATAACAACGATTGTCAAACTAATCATCCTTCTTCCCTCTCCCCAAAGACCGTGAGCTTCAGTCCTTGCTCCTGCTTCACTTTTTGTAAGTTTGATTTTGACTTCTCCGCCACATTTCGCACAGAAAGATTGGGATTTTTTTCAATAATATCTATCACCTAGACCAGCATACTTTTCGATTAAAAATGCGTGTCCACCTGATTCGACGCCATTTTACTGAATGAAACAAGCATGTAAACATTTTGTACCACGAAATAGAGTGGAGAGTTTCAGCTGTCACATGAGTGAAACGTTTTAGCGATCTGTAAAATAATTCAAAATCTACACAGAAATAAAAGTGTCCGAAATTAACGTTGACAGGTTTTTGTTTTCACCCAAAATAATGCCACACGCTAAAATTACTGCATCTAATTATTTTTTCGAGGGGAAAAAAGAGATAACAAGAGAAAATAATTTGAGCGTTTTGGTTGTGTTTCTCTATTCGTTTTTTACAACATCGATAGATCGAATGCATGGTACCAACTCAATAGTAAGCTAATGATGTCAACCACCCAAGCAACACATCTCTGTTGCAGAAACTTGATTGTGACTTAATTGAGTCACATTGCAGTTACCTTGACTTATTTGCAACAAGTGTGCTACTAGGGCATTGAGTATTTTTATTTATACGTGAATGTGATGATCTTTGATAGTTAACTTGCTCCCATTTGACAAACATTTAGTACAGGGATTTAGCGCATGTGGGAAAAAATAGAAAAATACATTAAGAGGTCTGGGAAGACGTCAACTTGCTTTGGAAAACTTCCAAAGAAGATAAACTGAACTTGATATCTAAAGTGAAAACAAAAATAGCCGCATGTGCTATGATTGTGGACTCCAATTTATGACTCAGATCAACGCAAAAGCATCCACAAGGCAAATATCTCGTTGAAGAAAATAAGGCCACTCAAGATTCTATAGCAACGCCAGGAAGAAATTCTTTGTGAGGTCGACGAGAACGGAGCTACGGAAGTTCGTTGGATAGAATCACGTTTTGTCTAAATCATTGGACTTGATATCCAAGAAACAATTCTACCAGAAACTTCCGCTGATGAACTTTAATTATTGGTTCCATCAGCCATGGTGTGGGCATCTTAAGATTGTTGTTATTTTTTATTTATGCAGTATTTTTATAAAACAAAAAAAATTAATAACTGAATAACTTCCTAGACCTGAGCAAAAATTTTGTAACTAACAGGCTTTTGCTCAATTTTCATTACTTCTATTCTGTTTCCAACCTATCGTACACTGACGGAACTTTCAACACTTTTTCTTCATATCTTTCATTCTAGCAAAAACATTACTGTCCACTCTTGGTGCCTCGTGGTGATGAGCGAACATCTCCTTCTACATCATAACCGTTACTCCACGCACGGAGAATACAAAACATAACAATTAGAGTATGATTGTTTGAGTTTTATTTCATAAACCGTTCCTCAAACCACCACAGCCACATATTGTAGAACATTTTCCAGAAATTTAAATTTTTTTTTTTGAAAATGTCTACGTAGACTTTAAGGGGGGGGGAAGGTGTTGGAAAAAGTCTACGAAAGTCTACGATGGGGAAGGAGGGTGGGGGGGGATTGAAAGGGTCAAATTTTGGTCTACGTGGTTTAAGAGGCAATGCGTCTTTTTATCTGTGTAACAGAGCATGAAAAATTGTATTTCATTCCATACGAAGCAGCAAGTTGCATGAATTTTTTTAACAAAGACGAGCTTTTGCATACAATATTGTTGACAATATATGGAATATCCCAGAGCTATACACGATTTGGAAACTAAAATTTGTATGCTTTGTACCGCTCCATTTACGTGCATGAGGTTAACCAGAAATTCACACTACTTTTTTTTCGTACACAGTTTGAAAAAAACATATAATTTTCAGCGTTATCTATGCACGTATCAATGCACAGTGGTCATGTAAGCTAGTCTAAGAGGACATGAGGTTTACAATATAAATTAGTGGTTTTAGAGCTTTGGTTGCTTCCAAGAACTTGTTGTACTACAATTTGTATGAAAGTAATTTTTTTCTTGCATTAAGCGCAAGAGTGTATACAATAACTTTTTTATGAGCAAATATCGTGAGATGGTATGTTCAGGAAAGTTTTAGAAATTGTTATTATATGTAGAACATATTTTTTCTTGCTTCAAAGCCTACTACAATAATCCCGAATTTTAATAAAAAATCGTTTTTCGACTAAAAGTCCTTCATTTTTAACTTTTTCCAGCTTGCTATGTTCTACAAAGTTGTTTGTTGTGACATTTGCTACATTGCTGCGCAATACACCATTGTTGTATTTCTTCTTGTTTTCAGTTAAATTTTCAGTTAAATTTGCGCCATACTATAGGCCTTACAACTTGAAATGGAGCACCTGAAAAAAATATAGGCAATTTATAATGTTACATCTTAACTGTTGGTGTAGATCGATGCAAGTTGGCTCTCAGGCGTTGAGATAAATTTTCCTAATAAAATAACAGTATCACACTGTGTGAGTGGCCTCAATAGCATCCTTACTGTTGGTTTAAACCGGTCAAAATCGGCTTTTCAGCATTATTTAAAATTACTTTGTTTTCCCAATAAAAAACCACAATCATACTTTGTGAGTGGCCCCAATATAATCTTTACTGTTGGCTTAAATTGGTTCAAATCAAAAAACGCTCCTAATTTTCAAATATTTTACTTGACAGCTTATCGTTGACCAAAACGAACCGTACTGCTACCCAATCCTGTTATCCAAAATCCCAGTGATTTCTTGTGGAAGTGCAGTAGATTCCGCAGCTTCCAATAAAGCGAGTATCACGTCAACATATTCCAACCCTTTCCTTACTTGACCTGCATTCGGACGGGTTCGGCGCCGGTATTACCATAGTTTGGGATCACTAGTTTTTACACATTGAAGATATATGTTAGTCCCAAGCATCATCTGTTGGTTCTCTGTGTAATAACAGCTGATCTGGCAACAACGGAGTAGCAACCTAGGGCGGTCAATCATGCTCATGCTCAAGCGAATAAACGTACAAATTTTGGATGTTACTGGTTGCGTTCTAAATTTATTTTATTTATTCTATGATTCTTGGTTACCTTAGTCCTGGATTGAGCTTAAATGTCCTCGCCCTCCTTCACTTTTTGTAGGTATGATTTTGACTTCCCAACTTTGTGAGCCACATTTCGTACAGAAAGATTTGGTTTTTTTCAATAATGGCTACCACCTTCTTATCCATTTATCGAGACCATACTTTTCGATTTTTCACACTTTCCGATCCACAGTCAAGCGCTTGTTCACTAACACAAAACACGGTACCTTGCGATTGTTTTAGTTTCTTGGCAAGATCGAGTACCGATATATACGGATTTTGCCACCGTTCGTACAAAATGCGTATCCACTTGTTTCGACACCATTTTACTGAATGTAACAAGAATGTTAACATGTTGTAACACGAAATAAAGTGGAAAATTTTGGATGTCATGTAAGTGAAACGTTTCAGCGATCCGTGAAAGAATTCAAATTCTACACTGAAATAAAGGTGTAGGAAATTTACTTTGACAGACTTTAGTTTTCATCAAACATAATTTGCGTGGCATTTGATATCAAGATGACGTAATGTAGGATGCAATGTGAACGGGGTTTAATGCTACACGCTATAATTACACACTTAGAAAATTTTACAGTATTCGGAAATTTTTTACCGAACTTTCAAGAGCTGAACGTTCGGTAATCTGTTCGGTAATCAAATCACTTACCGAAAATTCGGTACTCGAATTTTTCAATGAAATGTCAAAAAATACCGTACAGTTCGGTAACGGCAGATTTGACGAGCTGTCAAAAACTACTGAATTAAATTCAAATTACGATTAATATTATAATTAATAATAATAGCGGTGCAATCCGGAAACATATTCCCGGCGGTAAAAACATACGAACACCGGGAAAAACCTGTAAATAATTAGGGGAATGAAACGTTAGATGAATTCTTATGGAAAACCTCGATGAGATCCTGCATATCCAGCTGCTGGAATACCTGCTCCATCACCGTTGATTTCGGGTTTCGGCCACGAGATGAATACTTTTTAATAAAAACTTTCCAAACCACCTTCTGCAACACAACCAATCACTGGAACCATGAGACTTCATAGAAAATGGCCAACAGTTTGACATATAATATTACTTTACCGAGCTTTGGTAATTCAGAGTTCGTCTTACGTTTTGTTCGATAATGTGCTTACCATATTCAGTGATCGTTTGTTTTTACCATATAAATTGTATTTTTTCTACCGAATACTGTAAATAAAATACAACATAGCAGATCGTTTGGTAAAGTGTTACAAAATAACGGTAAAATAATTCGTGTTTACCGATAAATCGGTAATATGTTGTGTTTACCGAGATATTTCGTCAATTTTTTTACCGAACAGCAAAATCGAGTTTAGGTGTGTACTGTCTCTAATTATCTTTTCGAGAGGAAAAAGGGATAACAAGAGACAGTAATTTGAGCGTGTTGATTGTGTTTCTCTATTCGTTTTTTACAACATCGACCCACGCTATTTCTTAACAATCCAAATTGGAGTAAGAAGGACTCAAATTCGTCTTAAGTATGGCTATCCAAAAGTGAGTAAAGATAGTTCGTAGTGGAAAGATGACAAACAGTCAACATCGGCTTGAATCCGATCGATGTTGTCAACGTGTTACTCCTAATCATCTTTACTCACTTTTGGGTAGCCATACTTCCAACGAATTTGAGTCCATCGTACTCAAATGTGGGTTGTTTAGAAATAGCGTGTAGATCGAATACATGGAACCTATAGACACTCAAGTAATAGACCGGACAACGTGCCGCCATGTTGTATCCAAAACGAACATTTCCTCGCATTTCCGGCACGTTGTCCGGTCTATTACTTGAGTGTCTATAATGGAACCAACTCAATAGTAAGTTTATGATGTCAACCATTGAGTATTTTCATTTATACGTGAATGCGATGATATTTGATTGTTGACTTGCTCCCATTTGACAAACATTCAGTAGAGGATTTTAGTTATGTGCGGTTGTGATACCTGTCAGCATTGCTATAGCGTAGGGTGGGACCAAGTAGAAAATACATTACGAGGTTTGAGAAGACGGCAACTTGCTTTGGAAAACTGTCGAAGAAGATAAACTGAACTTGATATCTAAAGTAAAAACAAAAATAGCCGCATATGCTATGATTGTGGACTGCATTTTGCGACAAAAGTAAACGCAGATCAACGCAAAAGCATCCGCAAGGAAAAAATTTGTTCGAAGAAAATAAGGCCACTCAAGATTCTGCAGCAACGCCAGGAAGAAATTCGTTGAGAGGTCGACGAGAACGGAGCTACGGAAGTTCTATGGATAGAATCACGTTTTGTCGAAATCATTGGACTTGACATTCAAGAAACAATCCGACCAGAACTTTCGCTGATGAACTTTAATTATTGGTTCAAGCAGCCATGAGCATCTTTAGCATTTGCATAATTGATTGTTGTTATTTTTAATTTGTGTTATTTATCTTATGAAACAAAATGAAAATGAATAACTGAATAACCTGATTGTTTGAGTTTTATTTCATAAATCGTTCCTCAAACCGCCACAGCCACATATTATAGACCATTTTCCATAAATTAAAAAAATGAATTTGAGAATGTATACGTAGACGTCCCAAAGCGTGTTCGCTAGCTCAAAGTTGGGAAGCGGCCATGAGCCAGAATAAAGAAGGAAACGCGGAGCGCTCAGGAAGGAGGTGAGTCACAAGTCGAAAGCGGATCAAAGCAATCAGGAAAAGGAGGAGAACAAACCAAGTCGTACAAGTTTGCGGTCGGGAAAGCGATTGAATGACTCTTTTGAAGATCAAACATGTAGCGCCCCAGCTATACTGAAGCATGTGTTTTCTCCTCTTCACGGTCAAATACGAACCATGGAGCTATTGTTGAATATCTATTGTAGCTATCGGTTGACGTTGCCTAAACCTTCGTGGCGTGTCAGTAAGAACAATGTAATCTTGAAGAACCGTCAGATGTCAATCCGACAGGCTCTGGTTGGGATTGAGACTCAATGAGCCACTTCCAGGAGGAGGCAATTCGAATGATGGAAACACAGCTCGCCAATTTTTCAGCGAAGTAAATGCAGTTGCCGAAATCACAGGGCTCGATAAAAACCTTTTATCGATATTCGCAACCGCAAAAAAAAGCAGCTTCTTCTCACCTCCGATCCCGCAATCTCACTTATCAACAGACGTACAACTGGTGGTGAGACACAGTTTGATTTAACTAAAGAAGCTCAAAACTTAATAAAAATTAATTAATATCCTATTGAGCCTTTTTCTATGAAAACACGTGGTAGTTGACATAAACTGAACAGAGATAGCCATGCTTTCTATGTATTTTGATTCTATTTGTGCTTCTTAAGTATGTTTTTTTATTGAAGACTGTTTGTTACAGAAAGTAGCTTTGGAAAAGATAGAAAAATATAATCTCTCCCAAATTCTCTTTAAACGTACTCCAAGGTGTGTTGAATCAAGTCATGGTATGGCATTTTTTTTTTTCAGATGCTCCATTTCAAGTTGTAAGGCCTATAGTATGGCGTAAATTTAACTGAAAGTTTACTATAAAATAAAACAAAAACAATTACAATTATGGTGTATTCAGCAAAATTGAAGCAAATGTCAAAACAAAGAACTTTGTAGAACACAGCAAGCTGGAAAAAGTTAAAAATGAAGGACTTTTAGTCGAAAAAAGATATTTTACTAAAATTCGGAATTATCGCAGTAGGCTTTGAAGCTAGGCAAAAAATATGTTCTATAAAGTTTTTGTTTATAATAATAATTTCTACAACTTTGCTGTTCACCATCTCATGATATTTGCTCATAAAAAAGTTATTTGCTCATAAAAAGCCACTCTTGCGCTTAATGCAAGAAAAAAGTCATTTTTGGACATTGCCATTTCAAAAAATCCGTATATCTGTAAAAAATTTAGATAACATTTTTTAAATATCATCATGGCCAACAAATACATAGGAAATAATGTGGACGATCTAACCGTACTAGAGAATATACTCGAGCCAGACTTCAAGTTTTCTCGTTAATTGCACTACATATATCCTCACACATTTTCGTTGCGTAAATGCACAAACCATAAAAATCACACTTCACTTATTACACTAGCCACACGAGAATATACAAATACGTGATAAAATACTAGAAAACTATGGGATTAATTTTCACAATACATACTGAACCGTGTTTACAATCATAGTAATCGCTTGATGTGGCACTGCTCACATACTGTATAACATACACATCAATGCTAGTGTGCGTGTTCAATCATTCATAGAACATCCTATGCCCAACGTTATTGTGAGTCTTGTTGTCAATATTCTCATGGAAGAATAACAAACAATCCTTTTCATTTTGTCTTGGTTATATGCATGCTACCCAACACACGTGAAGTGCTGTCAAATGATCTACTTCATTTTTGGGTGCAGTAGTGAAGAGAGTTAACTTGTTTATATTTTTTCTTGATTAAAATCAGCATGATTAACATATGTACACAGATGGGATTAATGTCTTTCTTGATATTATTAATATAGATACATAGCAGTTTCAACTTTTCCGTATTAAATTGGAAGAAAATTATCAGAATCGAATGTTTTGTGTGGCCGAATAAATTGTTAATAACTTGTGTACTCAGTGTTCGGAATTCAGTGCATATTCACCGATTTCAACTGAAGGTCTGCTTATTGAGCTCAAGATAGGGTCCACTTCCCTACGTCTAGAAAGCCTGAAATTTACATGATCGTTGACTTTGGTTTTTATATCAACATCAGACCTATTTTGAACGCAGCTGGTTTGAATCGTCACAAGAAGTTACAAGTTAAAATTTGGTCTCTTCCGTGATCGATTTTTAAACAGATAATTATATTAATTAATCTAATTAAGCATTGATGAGCATGATTGACTGCCCGAGGATAAGTTTCAATGTGTTGAAACTTATTCCTACACAGATAAAAAGAAACACTGAATTTTCTGCGTTATCTAATGCACATAAAGGGAATGCTAGATTTGGCAGAACATAATGGGATATTTCATGTAAATTTAAGCCAGATAACGCCTGAATCGAGCCTGTTGTATCGAAGATTGCAAACAATATCGCTACTTTGGCTAGGAATTACACGAGGGGAAATTTTACGCGCTTAAAATTAATTTTTTTTTTCTGTGTAGATTAAGGCAAATGTAACCCTATCACCCTATTTGTTTTTCTCGCTTTGTTTGTGGAAGGTATAAGCGCTATTTTTCAATCTTTGGGAAAGCGAAGGAAGAACAGAGAGTTCACTATTTATAGCATAATCTCTCGTGTTACCGAACTAATTCGAAAAAGATCGCGGATAAATTTACTTTTAGTTAGGCTGAGGACGCTTTCCCTGATCTTTTTTATCTGATCCACAGTTTCTAGTGGAAGTTTTTGTTCGCGTTATCATTTCATATAAGTGTTACTCCTCCTTCATTTCGTAGTTTTTGGTCAACCATTATAGGTTAGCTTTTGTACGTAAGATCCATTTAGAACAGGTGATTTGCTTCCTAATGCATTCTAGTCGATCCTTTTATTGAAAACATATTTTTGGGACTTCAACAAATGTTCATGAGAAATAATAGATATCCTCTAATGTTACATTGGCTTATGGCTCTCTTGAACATTAATATGGTTTGTGATGTATTTCCTATGATATCCTGCAAATTTTTATAAGGCGCCTGACCAGGTTCTGTTCAAATCATAATTAAGCCCCTTTTACGGGGTAGCTGAACCTTACTTCCCATTTTTCTATGTCCTATATGATCCTGACCTAGTTGAAGATGTTTATCAGTTAAGAGGTAAATTAGTTCAATTTGGCGACGATTTTCGTAGATGGTACTCTCTTAAATGAATGGTCTATATACGATTTGCCGGCACAGATTCTAATCAGTCAATTAGGTTCAATTTAAGCCATTGTTATAGAATTTATACTTCTACGATGACATTGAGTACATAAAAATTAAAATTTGGTAAAAAAGAGCTTATAGTTAAATCGACAGATCAAATCCGGGCCAATGAAGAGCCTTTCAAAAACGCAGGAATAAAATTTTACCATATAACAAACTTATAATGAAGTTGCTCCAGAGCTGACAAGTTATTCCAAGGCTATTGAACATTACGTGTACATATGTTACACATACAACAGAAAACCTGCCAACGAGTTGTTAAGAACTAAATTCCGTTCCAACTACCTTTGCTTATCTTCGACAGATACGCGTATTTCGTCTACAATGTGCAGACTTCTTCAGTGTTACTCAACACCGTGTCTTCAAAGCTTGTAGAAATGGAAAATTTTGAAAATCTTTGGAATTTGATTAAGAGAGTCAGTCGCTTTTATAATTGATGATGAGGTGTCAAGTTATAACACCATTGAGCTCGAAAAACCAAACGACAACATGATAGATTCTTATTCCCAAATGCACAGCTCAGCACAGCAAATTGTAAGAAGTTTGTTCACTCTGTGCAAACAGTCAATGTTTGTGAGCTTCGACTGAAAATTATCTTAAGTTTCTATATGCTATGTGTTTGATCGTTCAATAGCGGTTCTAAGTTAAACAAAAACAATATTTCATTCAATTTGCATTCAATTCAATTTGGTGCTGAGATACAGCACCTTAAACATTGCTTAGGGGTTGAAAACTATTCGAGGGTATCACAAGTTCAAGATTCGACATTGAGGCCCGGAATTGAGTTAAAACATGCTTGAAAGCTAACCTATAGTCGCAATACATTAATTAAAAAAAAAAATCCAGAAATGCTGAGAAGATAAAACAACACCAAAAACAACGCCATCACACTTGCGAAATCGTTTATTTCAATCTCAATCCCTTTTGGTTGCTTTTACTATTGCACTCGCTACACGGCAGGAGAAGATCCTCACAGTTTGGTCACCGTTGGCCGATATCCACGCTCATCGGCGGTGTAGTCCACCCGGTAGCGTTGCCCAGTTGGATCGGTGAATTCGTACGATCCCGTAACGGAAATGGCAGGTGCCTCAGCTCCCTCCACCGGTTTCAGCACTCCCGTTTCCTCACGCTTCTGACCATCGGATTGTTCGTATCTAAAATAATATATCGACTTTAGCATGCCAATCTCGAAACACAGGTAGATACATACGCAAAGTTGTAGCTTCCATCTACGTTGTTGTCATTCGTAAATTGCACTATCGAAACTTCATCCTGTGCCAAGGAGAGATGGCAGGCAAGGTAAGCGAAGGTGCATATAAACTAGGCATGAAAGGTATTCAAAAAATAAATAATTAGTTGCAATCAAGTTGATCATATTGTAACATATTATGGCGTATCACATTTAGCTTTTTATCGACCCTTAATTAGACGGGAATAAGCAGTTGGTTAAAACAACAACAACAACTACAACAGCAACGACGACCCTCACCGGAAAAATTGCTATTTAGATTTCCTCTTCACAAATATTCTAAAGACTTCTTATAGCAGAAAATTCTGTCCACCTCTAGGGTTGCATGAAGATGAGAAGGATATTTTCAATTTCAAACATTTCAATTGATTACGTACTTCATGTAACAAAAAAAAAGATTAGTTATTAGTTATTAGTATTAGAGTCAATATTTCTGCACTATTTGAAAGTTTTTGGCCTCACAAATGCATTGAAATAAAAAAAAACAGTTTCGTTAACCAACCCGAAATCTGCTACAAAATGAACGATGTTTTAGTTTGGTTGTGTTCACTCAAATGCATACAAAACATTCCAGACTCATTATAGAGAATTGGCGTCTTTAGCACAGTTTTTTCAGTGCGTAACGAATCGTCTTTTGATATTATCATATTAGTTCAAAGTCTTGCCGTCTTCGGCAACGTTGTTTGAAACATAGAATTAAGTCGTTTGACATAATCAGATCAGTTCCAGATTTTGTCGCAGAGATGGCGCAGAATCTATCTTTGACAAATGAAGCTTTAGAGAGCCAGTTCTTGAAAATGTGAAATTTAGTCACTTGACATTAACTGCTTAGTTCCAAATTGCGATGCAGAGATGGCGCGGCAGTCTTTTTTTCCAAATGAGGTTCTAGAGAGTTGCCGTCTTGAGCAAAGTTGTTGAGAATGTAAAATGAAGACATTTGAAATAATCACATTAGTTGTAGATCTTACCGCAGGGATAGCGCGGCAGCCTATCTTTGCCTATCCACCATCTTTGTGGCAATATCTGAAACTAATATGACTAGAAGACAAATGATATACTGAGAAACTTTACCGAAGACGACAACCCTCTAGAACTCCGTTTTGGCAAAGATAGACAGTAGCGCCATCTCTGAGGCATGACCTGGAACTAATATGATAATGTCAAAGACAACAAATGACATACTGAGAAATTTTTCCGAAGACGGCAACTCTCTAGCGCTTTATTTGGCAAAGACAGACAACAGCGCCATCTTTGCGGCATGATCTGGAACTAAAATGATAATATCAATAGACGAAAAATGGCAAACTGAGAAACTTTATCCAAGACGGAAACTCTTTACAACTACAACTAGTCTGGAATGATTTGTATGCAAATATCTTCGCACATCGAAATCAAAACCTCCTCCCCTTTATATCAGATTCCCAGTGGTCAAAGTTGCTGAACCCGGATTTTTTACCAACAATGCATTTTTAAGACCATAATCTTTCAAATGGGATATAAATATTATGTCTAGGATGAAATTTCACAATTCTAGAGAGAGATGACATCTGGGTCAATATTGACCTTAATGTCTTATGTGTCAGTTTTTTTTTTTCAATACCCAAGGAAGGTTAAAATATTCCTTACATATCATGTGCTGATGCATCAACGTTTACTGACTTTTTCAACTGTTTGAAAATTCCGTACAAATTTACTAACCTCAGTAAAAAAACGAAGTATATACACTACTAGTGCGCACTAAATGGTGTCCACAGTTAAATTGCATCACTTTCAATAAACTGTAACATATCGCCCTTTGGGTTGAATTCAACGAAATATTGGGTGAAATGACCTCAGCGTGTATTGTTTACACTACGTGAGTTCCATTGTGAAATATGTCGTTGTTTCGAAAATGGAGTCGAAGGAACAGCAAGTGCACGATAAAATTTTGCAGCTGAACACATAAATGTTGACGAAACGACACTGCTGCCTCATGGACGATGAAACACACGTCAAAGCGGACTTTAAACAAATTCCCGGAAACCAGTATTTGACTGCGAAAGACAAGTTCGATGTTCCAGAGTCTCCAGAGTTGCGGCCATATTGGGATATAATGAAGCACGAACTTCTTAAGCATCCCAAAGTTGTCGCTACAGAACAGTAAATGTTGAAGTCATTGTTGAAAGCGGAAAAAATGTCAGTTCAAGCGTTGTACAAAACCTTATGCGTGGTCTAAGAAGAAAGTTCGGGCTTTTGGATTTGGTCAAGAGATACAGTGAAATAAAAATACCTAAATCAAGATTATACATGAATCCTAGAGTTATTAGTACGAGACACTGAAGAAGTCTGCACATTGTAGACGAAATACGCGTATCTGTCAAGATAAGCAAAAGTAGTTGGAATTTAATGTAAAATACTAATTTTTCTTCTTATTTCTAGTTACAAGGTTATACATTTTTTGTATTCCCTAAATAAGGGCCTGTTCATAAACCACGTAGACTCATTTTTAAACATATCAACCCCCCCTTCGTAGACTTTCCTCCATACATTTTTTTAAATTTTTGTCTGGAGCGTAGACTTTCGTCAAACCCCCCCTCCCCCCAGAAAAGTCTACGTGGTTTATGAATAGCCCCTAATATAAGGGGAAGTGGGGTAAAACCAGCCATATCTTTGTTCACAGAGCCGTGCGGTAGATGAGATAACTTTTATTCGATTCTTCAGGAAATTTCACATGGGATTAGCACTATTTTGTTGATCTTGAGCGACTCCGAGCAAAAATATCTATAAACTATTCATGCATACAGTGGGAAGTGGGGTAAAACCAGCCATATCTTCGTTCACGGAGCTGTGCTATAGCTGAAACTGCTTCTCTTCGATTTTCCAGAAATTTTCACGTGAGCATCTCCGTTCAAAGATATCTATAAACTATTCAAGAATATAAGGGGAAGTGGGGTAAAATAAGCTCTATAACTCCACAACCATATCCGAGCGGTGATTGAAACCAGTTCCATTCGATTTCCCAGGCAATTTCCAAGCGGAAATGGCCTTGTTTATAAGCCGCGCTTAAAATCGACAAAAATTACAGATTTTCTCGTTAGTTCTCATCAGTTCTTGCCCACTGTGCAACGCTACATAGTAGCTGGGAGCATTTCCAGTCAGAAACGCTAGAAAATTTATTGATTTTGTCTCGATAGTTCCCAGTTGTAATGAAATTTTGTCCATATGTTAATTTCTACCCAAGATAACATTTTTCACACAAAAATCCTAAAATTTCCTGGACTAATTTTCAATAAAGGCTTATGTAAATTATAAATTTTATTTTTTCAAAATATCATAACATGTAAACGATTATTCTGATCAAAATGTTGTCTGAGAAAAAGTTGTAGGTCATTAAGTGTTCTTCAAGAAAAAAAATACACTGAAACAAAAACAAGTTAAATTTAGCTAAAGAAACAAAAAACATTGATTTTCTCAAAGGAACCCCCGTTCAAATTTAAAAAAAAATTTTTTTGATAAACCTTGAAGTTATATCCTAAAATTTGATGAAGAGTTTAAGACGGTCACTTCTTTAATTTTTTAAATTTTTATGGATTTTTTGAATATTGTGAAATCGCGTATTTTCTAATATAACTTCACCAAAAATAGACTCTTTTGTTGTAACAATATTTTCAGCCATTTTCAAATGTTAGTCGCGACGTCCGAAAAATGTTTCTGTTTAGACGCTGCGGAAGTGAATTTGAAGTAAATGATCAAACTCAAAAGTTTTTTTTTTTTTGCAAAACGGGTAAATGGAGAATGGGATGTTACGTAAGCCTTGCTCCTTCATTCGGTCGATGTACCAAATATGTCATTAATTCAGCGATTACCATCAAAAATATGTTGCTATCAATTAATTGCGACGAAATTGAATCATTACTAGACAATGTATACTTGTTTACTTTCACTTTTTTGAATAATCCATTATGAGAAATACATTTTGTTGTGAACATCGCAACTAACAATCAAAAAGGGCTAAAAAAATTGCAAAAACATACAATTCGGTTATTAAAATTCGCAATAACTTGAGAACGGCAAGGATCACGGAAAAAAAATTTTGATTTTATATTAAAAATAATGCATTAAATCTAGTGCTGGTATATTTTAATAAAAAAATTATCATTTACAACATTTTCAAAAAATTCATTAATACTTAAAAACAAAAACTAAAAGAGTTAAGGAAGTTGACCGTCTTCACCTCTTCATCAGCTTTAAGGACACAACTTCAGCTTTTCAACGCATAAAAATTAAGAGGATCGAAGGGGGAGTCTTGTTTTTAAGCATGAATTTACGAATTGTTTAGTTTCACTGTTTTTTCTTGAAGAACACTTCATTACCTACACTTTTTTTTTCAGACGACATTTTGATCAGATGATTCGTTTGCAAAAAAGTATTTTAATTACGCCCTTACACAAAATTAGTCCAATATAGTTTTGGATTTTTTTTATGGAAAATGTAATTTTGTGTTGAAACCAACATATGGACAAAATTTCATTAAGATCGGAGCGAGTAGGGTCCAACCGGTTTGCTATTTTGGCTGGAAATGCTCCTGGACGTTTTTGATATTTTTGTCATATTATAAGCACCAAATTAGGTCTATTCATGGATGCAGCTTCGGCCCATTCGACCATTTTTTTATTGCAGTTTTTATTCGCATGGTTTTCTTCCTGATTTTATGATTTAAGGTATTGCCAGCTTTATTCGCTTCACCCAACATAAATTTTCAAATCAAACTAAAACTGCTTTGCAACACTCAAGAGATTTACAAATATGATTGGTTGGTTCTTCGATAATGAAAACATAGGGTATATGTCCCATACCTTAGCCTAATATGCAGCGGTCAGTTACATTTTTCATTGTTACTCATAAAATAATTGAGCTACAAACTAGTTATTTGCTTGCAAAGATATGCTCAATAACACAATTCTCGAGTACTTTTTCAAACAGACGAATCTGATTTTGTAAACAAAGAGGGGAAGTAAAATTCAAACGCTAAATCCGTGAAACCCTTAGCACCTTCATGCAAACTAGGGCCACCAAGACAAAGAATTACAGTTCCCTTACATGATGGTAATGTTACTTTCCGTGAGGGTGTTGATTGTTTCGAGAAATTTACGTTTGAAATTTACTTCCCCTCTTTGTTTACAAAATCACAAACGTCTGTTTGAAAAAGTACTCGAGAATTAGAAATTAGAAGAAGAATTAGTATCTTCCATTTAATTCCAACTACCTTTGCTTATCTTCGACAGATACGCGTATTTCGTCTACAATGTGCAGACTTCTTCAGTGTCTCGTACTAATAACTCGATCTATTAGTACGAGACACTGAAGAAGTCTGCACATTGTAGACGAAATACGCGTATCTGTCGAAGATAAGCAAGGCAGATAAGGTAGTTGGAATTAAATGGAAGATACTAATTCTTCTTCTAATTTCTAGTTACAGGTATTCCACTAAACAGCTCAAAACCCTCTAGGATTTACTCGAGAATTGTTATTTTAAACTACGACCAACTAAGAAACTAACTTCATTAAGACGAAAACTTTCGAGGAATATGGATGTAATGTAGGTCTATAAGCACCAAATTATGTCTATTCGTGGATGCAACTTCGTCCCATTCGATAGTTTTCTTTATTAAATGCAATGATCGTGCAATTTTTTTCCCGATTTTCTGGTTTAAGGCAATGCCAGCTATTTTCATTCTACCCAACACAAAAAAATTCTAAACAAACTTAAGGGAAGGTCCATTAATTATGTCACGCAGTAAGGGAGGAGGGGGGGGGGGGTTTGGGAAAACGTGACGATCCATACAAAAAAATTTGAAGGTCCATACAAAAAACGTGACAAGGGGAGGGGGGTTATAAAAAGTCATATTTTGCGTGACGTAATTAATGGACGTTCCCTAAATAAAACTGCTTTAAAACACTTAAATTATTTTCACGTATAATAACGTAGTAGAAATATTGCTACCAGTAAAATTTACAATGGAAGTTTATAACATTCGAATGTATATTTTTTAACTGTTTCATGTTAACACAAAGCACAGGACCAAAACCTGTTTCGAGTGAATAAAAATGTTTTCATTATTGAATGGCTGATAAATCATATGTGAACATCACTTAAGTGTTTCGAGGCAGTTTTACTTTAGTTTGTTTTGTGAAATGTTGTATTAAGTAAATATAATACAGCTAACAATGCCATAATTCATAAAATTAGAAAAAAAAGCATGCAAAGACTGCATTAAGTAATAAATCCATTGAACGGGACGATGTGGCATCCATGAATAGACCCAATTTGGTGCTCATAGACCGACATTAAATCCATATTCTTCGAAAGTTTCTGACTTTATAAATAGAGCTGTGTAGCGTTTCGTGATACAAAATACCAAATGTCTTATCAAACTTATCTTAGCGAGTATCTAACTAGTTGAATCTCACTTACAGTTTAAAAACTTTATGAGTTATAAAAGAAAATGTAATCGATCATTGCATAATAGGCTGAGTTAAGGGAGACATACCCTTTCTGATTTTGTAAACAAAGAGGGGAAATAAGGTTCAAACGTAAATTTCTCAAAACTCTCAGCTGACTTGCATCATCAGCATGTTATTCCTTGTGTTGGTGCATGAAAGTGCTACGGGTTTCAAGAACTTAACGCTTGCATCTTACTTCCCTCTTTGTTTACAAAATCAGATACGTCTGTATGAAAAACTACTCGAGAAATAGAAATTCGAGCTCTAGTCGCTTTTATAATATAAGTCACTCTCGATGAAAAGGGATCAATTTCACCAAAAATCACAGAACCAAAAAAAATTCATAAATTTCTTCCGTTGTTTCGGTTGGCCTTTGGTGTTATTATTAGTTTTTAATGAAAGATTTAA
>JASCZW010013915.1:0-24219 GCA_034211315.2 Aedes japonicus | reverse complement strand
AAGGGCATGTGTGCAGTGGTACTCGAACCAACGACATTTTTGCCTAACATCTCACTGCGGGATCGTTGTTTCGAGTACCACATTACACATGCCCTTTTCGCTCAATTTTCCTAAAAAACATCTGTTATATTTCCAAGCCTGCCGCACACTAGCGGAACTATCAAAACTTTCTCTTCATATCTTTCATTCTAGCCAAAAACATTGTTGTTCACTCTTGGTGCCTCATGGTGATGAGCGAACATCTCCTTCTACATCATAATCGTTACTCCTCGCACGGAGAATATATAACATAACAATTAATGTATTCACTACTATCCAATCGATCCAACAGTTCCCCATAACTGTCCTCGAGCGTATAAATTCAATAAATCTAAATCATTTTCAAATTCTCATTAACCTACTATCCACATTTCTGTGACATAACGTCAATCATCCATCCCCGCGCAAGAATTTAATCGAATCTCTATTACTTCATAGCAAACTTTCGCGAATCACACCTAACCTTCCTTTAATGTCATCATATTGCGCCAATCCCCCTTTCACCATCCAAATACCGACGACGGTGGGTTTTCCAGCCATTCACTTCCACCCCAGCCACAACAACAACAACAATGCAATCGCTGGCCGGCTCGGTGGGGGAGGAGCGCTCAGCAAAACAAAAACGTGATACTATTCAAGTTCACTAACATTTCGAATTATAATAGCTCGAGTCAGCCCGATTGGCGGCGCTGCTGCTGCTCAATATTTATTACTGCTGTCATTCCTCGTCTGTCCAAGTATTGACTGAACTGCTCCCGGACTGTTCGTTCGCTGGAACCGGTCTGTTCGCGGATCGGCTAATGTCACTTCGCCGCACCAACCACACCCGATACCGTTATAATTTAATTGGCTTCGACGGGCACGAATCGTTCCTACCAGCCCGTCCCACGATAATCAATATTGATGTTCTAATTCAAGTTAATAACCTTTTGTTTATGCTTTTGTTCCTAATTACAGATTTGAGTCGCAGCAAATTGGGCGGCGCGAAACAACAGCTAGAACCAGCATCCAGCACTCAGGCCACGATTCGCGGAGATGCGGAGTTTAGATAAACTGTGGTGGTGGCGGCCGATGATGCCAAACCGAATAGGTCTTCCCAAATGCGACTGCTCCTTTGCCCTGCTAGCCGGACTGATGATCCTCCTCTGCTCGTCGCTTTCAGTAGTACAAACAGGTAATTAACGTCACGCATCATGGAAATGGGACGATTTTGAGTCCACTTAGCGCCGCACAGTGGGGCAGCGAACCCAGTGATGAGGCCAAAACCTCTAGCGCCGCGTGTATTATATTCCTACAGGTTTGCAGTCTCTGAGAAAGTTGTTCAGTTGAAAAAGCGCCATCTATTGACGGGTTTGATTAGGTTCATATTTCCTCCGCATAGGTAGCGCTCGATTCTATCTTTTAACGGAGCGTCCTAGAAGGATGGTTTATTCGACAAAATTTCAACAAAATACCGCAAAAAGTCGATTTCACTATGTTTTTACGAATAAAGATCTACAATGTAATATATTAAAAGAGAAATATTGCCGTTATGCTACAACTTATTCATTTCAGACACATTTCGCTATATATCATACATGAATACAAATATATTTACAATAATGTTGTAAAATGGAGGTGCTTTCAAATAACAATTACTCAAAATATAGCAAAAATCAGCAGCCAAATTTTTGGAAGAGCTTAGTGTAATCGTAGTTGGATATTTGAAAAAGTATGTAGTTCTACGGGGAACGGAAGGGCTTTTTGAAAATTCGGATTTTAATAAAATTAGGTTTATTTCTTTCAGCTTGATTAGATGTTTAAAACCGTGTGTACAGCAGAACCACGTGTAATAGCCAGGGATGCCATATTCACAGGCATGTCTGTAAATTTGCAGACTTTTCATTTTTATTGCAGACTTTTTAACGATGCAGACATTTAGCAGACATTTTATATATGTTGCAGACTTTTACAGACATTTTAAATATTTTTAAATTTCAAATAAAGGTATTCTATGAAGTTTGATTTAAAACGTACGCAGTACGCAGTAAAGTCACTAAACGCAGTATAGTAGATACGGTAAGAAGTTGTGTTGAAATGTTTTAAAATATCGTAGGTATCAATTAAAGTAGAAATCCTTGAAGAACGAAAGTGGTGGGCCACTTGGAGACACAATGGGCCCGGAGATAAGTATTGTATACGCCCTTTCCGAGGGTAACATGGAGTCCCTACTCATGGTAGTCCCACACTTGTTCAAACCCATGCGAAAAATTACTGTCAAAGCGTTGGTAATATTGGTCCTTTGCTATTACGTCACAACGAAAATCAAGGTTCACAACAATACAAATCATATTTGAGAAACTTAGAGACTTCCTCGAAAAAAAATCCTATAGTCAGGTAGAAACTTCTCAGAATTATTGCGAGCAAGTAGTTCATGCAAGAAGAACCTTCAAAAATTCATTACCGAAGTTCAAGATCATACTTACCAGAATTTCAAGACATAACTTCCCCAAGAATCAAGAGAGGACTTATCAGAGCTTCAGGAAGAAGTGGTGGGGAATTTTTCAGAGGTTTTAGTGTTCTTCCCAGAAATTCAAAAATGAACTTCCCAGAAGTTCAGAAAAAACCTTGAAACAGCTCAAACCCTCTAGGATTCAAAAAAAAAACTTCCCCAAATTTCAGACGAGAGCTAACCAAGAAGGGCACTACCTATAATTTCTCAAAATGTCTGGAACAACATCCTCGGGACGATGCGTCATAGAAGTTGAGGAAAGAACTTCTCACAAGTTCAGGAAATAACTTCCCAGAAGTTTCGGAAGAAACTTCTCGAGATGTTAGTTGGAACTTCCTAGAAGTGCTTGGCAGCTTTTCCAAAGCTCAGAGGAGAACATTCTGCATTTCAGAATAAGGATTTCTCAAAATTCTTTAGGGAGAAAAGAATGAAACTTCCCAGGAGCATTGGAGGCACTTCCTACTAATTTGAGGACGAATTTCCTAATAGTTCCGGATCCAAACTTCCCAAAGTTCTGGAGAAAACTTCCCAAGTCCAGAAAGAAACTTCAAGAACAAATTCAAAGGAATTTTCCTCATTTTTTTGGAATAAAATTTTCCTCGCAGTGCTGGATGGGACCGATCAAAAGTTTGGAAAGAATAAGCTCAGGACAAAACCTTCCCCGAATTTCAGGAAGAAACTTACCAGAGAGGGCACTACCTGTAGAGTCAAGAAGGAATTTTTCAAAAAAATCAGTAAAGAACTCCTCAGAAGTTCACAAGAGAACTTGTCAGAAGTTGCGAAGAGACTAAAAGTTCAGTTGCAACTACCCAGAAGTCCTAGAGAGCTTCCCTAAAGTTCCGAATCAAACATTCCTGCATTTCAGAATGAAAACTGTTCGAAGTTCACAAAATCTCAGAAGTTCAGGTAGATTCTTCTGATTAAATCAGGAAGAAACTTTCCAGAAGTATAGGAGGATCTTTCTAGTAGTTCAAGCAGGAATGTCTCAGAAATTCAGGAACAAACTTCGCCGAAGTTCAGGACAATACTCTCTGATGTTCAGAAGAGATTATTTCGGCAGTTCTCAGAAGTTCAGGAAGAAACTTCTAGCAACTTAAGAAGATTTTCCAAGAAATTCTGAAGAGTACTTTCTCAAAGTTTTGCAGAATCTTTCCTCGTAGCTTAGGATGGGACTTATTAGATGTTTAGAAAGTAACTTTGTTCAGGAAAAAAATTACCAAATGTTTCTGGAAGGTAAGGTTGGGTTCTTAAATGTGAATTTCGAAGAAAACAAGGAGTGACTGCCAAGAAGTTCATGAGGAATTTTGCCTGAAGTTCAGGAGGAAACTACCCAGAATAGAGCAAAGAGCCTTGCAGAAGATCAGGAGAGAGTTTCCCTGAAATTTAAGAGATAATCACTGACTAACCGAAGAAGCAGTCTATACAAAAATCATTCATATGATCATAATGATATTGATGATCATGAGTGATGATGACACCAGATTAAAATATGGTACACACCATCAATGGTTATTGTTCAATAAAAAAAAGAAAGTCTGTTGAATTTTACAAATAAAAACTAAATTTTGATTTTAAAATAAAAAACTGGAAAAAGCGTTGCAGGGGGAAAAAAACTATGGAAAATTGTGTCATCTATGCGAATGCTTCAAGCTTCAGTGTCACTTTAAAAATATGAAACAATAGTGTAAGGTTGCATACAATCCCCGAAATAGATGCAGACCTGCTTACATAATCACACAAATAGCGATAATGACATAACTCGCTCTCTTATTACGTCTTTTCGTTGAAAGAAGTCTAATTTTCTAAAAAAATTACAGAATTTTCAAATTTTTATCACAGATATTTGAAAAAAAATATCTGGCATCCCTGGTAATAGCATGAAATATCACAATTAAACTCTTTTAAATAGGCAATTCATCGGTATGTGACTTTGCACGAAGCTAACAGGTAGTTTGACTCACAAAAGCAAAAAGCTAAAAATATTTCAAATTTTGATTAACCTTTCTTTAACGTGAGATAACTCGCTACCAACATGAAAAACAAAACTCTTTTGATCCTGTCGGAGAAAATGATCGATTCGGTAAGTCAAATCGAACTGTCATTTGACGTCGCGTACCAGATGCGTGACTATCGCCATTTCGACGAATCGTAACTTTATTCGGATGCCAATTCATGACTTGGATTTTTTTCAAAAAGGCTGATCTAACAATGAGAGGCTCTCTCCTCTCTCGCTCTCTTTCATTTATTACAGCTCCATTATAAATCTTTTGAGGAAATCTTTAGTACAGATGGAAACACAACAGTGCTGGCTACCATACTCTACAAATAGTTGAATGAAAAATGTAAATATGAATGAAAGAGAAAGGAATCAAAGAGAGTCTGAAGAGAATTGCAGATTCTCCCAAATGAAAAAAAAACCTAGAATTACTCAATCAACAGAAACAATTTCCGATATGCGCGTTATAACCATGTTTTTAAAAGTGTAAAGTTGAAAATGAATCACGATGATACACACAAAGAATAATGATTGTTAGAATTTAAAAAAAATCATTGCTAAAATTGAAAAGTTGCGTTGGTTCTTTTTCGTAGAAAGCGGTTTGCTTTCACAACAAAAACGTTCAAACTGTCAAATAAAAATTTTCCTGCTTTGTCCGTTTAAAAGTTGAACTTTCAAAACGAATTGTAGAACTGTCAAATCGAAACCGTGACATCGTTGAAAATCAAAGCAAATAATTTACATTCCATCAAGAAAATATGCCATTTGCATTGAAATAAAAAATAGTTTTTACATCAAGAGGTTTATTTTTCATATATACTGTAGAATTTTCAACCCGAAAGCGTGGCATGAAAGCAAATTATTTGTATTCCAAAGTGAACTATCAAGATGGAATGGTCGTGCTATTAGAATAAAAGTATGATTTTTGGAATGAAATAAAAATTATTGTAACATTAAGAAGATTTTTCAGCTGAATCTTTTAAAATTTTCACAACATGCCTAAAACAAAGTGCAGGTAGTTTGTCTGACCGTTTCTTTCTAGCTCATAATATCTAACCTAACAAACATCAGTGTCAAATAAACGCTTGTTCACTCCAACAATTTGGAGAAGTCATTCTGCTTTCTAGTAGAATCAGCTGAACAATTTCTCCAAATTTGTTTGAATAAACAGTTTCCATTGTCAAAGAAACCACTTTTAAATTTACACACTGAACCGAAAAACAACACTTTCAAATCAAACGAAGAACTTTCGTTGTAGATAATTTTCCTGTCATTTTAATGAAACACTTTTCAGAAGTAGAGTGCAAAACTTTTAATAAAACAAGATTTATTTTTTGTGTGTAGTGGCTTGCTGAAGAAATAACTTTTGGAGATGAAGTTTCTAAAAACAGAGGTATGCTTTTGGTATTGATATCATCGATTTCATGTTACAAAGCTCCCAAGTGTTAGATATTATGCATGAGAATTTTTTTTCTACCATTCAAAAAACTAATCCATTTAAAATTATTAAAATTCTAATTCCGACCACGTATGCTCTCTGCACCAGTAGAAGCCTCGCAATTGCACATTTTTATTTCATTTCTAAATTATTCGTTTTAATCTTGGCTGCTACTTTTTGCTATATTTTGAGTAATAGTTATTTGAAAACACCTTCAATTTACAACATTATTGTAAATATATTTGTATTGTTTGAAAAAGTTGCAGCATAACGGCAATATTTCAACGTTTACAATTTATATTGTAGATCTTTATTCGCAAAAACATAGTGAAAACGACTTTTGCGGTATTTTGTTAAAAAGTTGGCCAATA
Organism: Aedes japonicus; assembly: GCA_034211315.2. Classification (NCBI taxonomy): domain Eukaryota; kingdom Metazoa; phylum Arthropoda; class Insecta; order Diptera; family Culicidae; genus Aedes; species Aedes japonicus. Next base: position 17,884 of record JASCZW010013915.1, on the reverse strand, counting down.
TATTTTTTCTGTGTAAGATATCTCTTTGACGCCTTCGACAACATTTTTCAACATGATCTAATCAACAACTTTGTCCAATAAACCACCCTTCTAGGACGCTCCGTTAAAAAGATAGAGTCGAGCGCCACCTATGCGGAGGAAATATGACCTAATCAAAACCGTCAAAAGGTGGCGCTTTTTCAACTGAACAATTTTCTCGGAAAGTGCAAACCTGTATGAAGCACACACGCGGCGCTAAAGGTTTTGGCAACACCACTGGGTTCGCTGCCCCACTGTGCGGCGTCATTTGAGATAGGTATTGAATTGTGAGAGAATTGCGATCATCACCCTCCACTGTCAAGGGAAATTGATTGTTACCGCCAGCGACTTGCGATGGGTAGCTAAATAACTGTATGCAAATTTAACGATGAGACTAGAAATATGTTATTAGCAGGCTGTTCACTTTTATGACTCGGAGTCGATAGCTGGTTACTGGCAAGTTTTCCGTTAATCCGACTTCTAATTTATGTGACCACTTTGCCAATCGACGACGTGTTCGCCCGGCAAAACTTGTGGGTCACTGGTGAACCGGCAGGATGATTAGTCTATTCATAGCAGCGCTGAAATTGCACGTTATTGACTATTATGAAGCTACTCGTGTGTGGACTCAAATCTACGCGGCAATGGCTTTGTTATGATTGAAAAAAAATAATATGACTCTTACACAAACAACTTATCAGTTGGGTAGACACAAAAGTCTACCCATCATCGCACCACGCAGTATTTAGTCTACTTGACGGCTCGATAAACGCCGTCGTAGAAGCCCACAATCAAAACAAAAACCCGCCTCCAGGCGTGGAACTCATAAATAATTTGCCTGTGCTACAGATAACACTCTCCGTTTCATCCGAAGCAGCTCAATTCCCGCTAACCTGAGGGGTCATTGACTAATTACGTGAGGGCTTATGGGGGGAACTGGCAATTTTGTTTCGGATTTCTTCGTATGGAATCTTATAAAGCGGCTAAAGAAATCTTGAAAAAACGTCCTATTTACGTAATTAGTGGGTGGTCCCTTACGCAGAATCGCCTTGCTCAAACATTATGCAAATTGGCGCGTACCGTATGCGTTTATCTGGCATAGCCGAACGATCCATCTGGCGAGTTTACAGACACCCGCCCACCCGCAAAACACACACACACACACACGAGTGGCGATGCTGATAGTCAAGTTCACTGCAATAATACCGAACAATCAGCATAAATCAACTGCCGGGGTTCTGGGCTGTCTTCCTTGCGAGGGCTGTCGGATCTGTACCTCAGCTGAATGAAGTATTTATAGAACTCGGTGAGAAGTGTAGCATAGTTTCAATGCACGGTGAGCGGATGGTTATCCATAAATTACGTATTTCAATATTTTGAAGGTTCGTAGGTAAGTGGTAAAAAGGAGGGAGTAACAGACTCAAAAAATGTGAGTTTCGGAGTTGAGCCCGATTAGATCTGTCACAAACTGTCAAGAGAAACCAACAGAATAAAATATCAGTCAATGGGAAGTATTTATATTGTAAATGAAATATGTTTCGCTTGAAAATAATTTGAACTACAAAATTTTTGTGTTTTCATTGCCGAGAAGATAGGAATTTTGCAACTCTGATGAGTGTAAGGCATATTTTATCATCAGTTTGACCAATTTCTTATAATACCTAGAGACATTTATTCTTGTACCCAAGATATAACCATACGAGAATAATATCTGAAAATTTTACTTATTTAATTTTCCGATTACTTATTATCTTGGATAAATAAAATTGTAAATGATCATGAAATAAATTTGAAACTATACATTGCTATACAACTATACATGAAAAAAATTTGAAACTATACGTTTTAATTAACGTTTGCATTAAAAAAAATTACAAAAATTACCGATTTTGCATGGGTTTACCCACACTGTTTCGTCATTACCCATGCCCCATCAATCATAGTAACCCATGAGTCAGCAGACATTTGACAGCTCTATCAGTTGAACTCTAAGCGTGATGGCAATAACAGTGCGGCAACTCCGTTCAGAAGTGTGCGCGTTCAAAGAACACCACCCCGCCGCGTCGAAAACGGATATCGTGCGGCACTTTGTGGACGTCGGATACACTCGTTCCAGCATCTACAACATCTTGACACTATTAGACAACAATCAGAGCATCGAAAAAACAGCCCGGTTCCGGAAGGCCGACGACCCTGAGCGACAAGAAGCTCCAAAGGATGCTGAAAAGGAAGACTGAGGGAAAAGTGGCTACATCGCTGCGAGCGCATGGCCAAGAGGTCGGTTGAACCGGCCAAACAGTGAAAAAGTACCTGGCGAATATAAACATACATGTCAGGAAGCGAAAGTCGCGTCCACTGGTTTCCGGAGCTGCAAGCAATGACGCAGTGGCAGCGGCTGAAAAAGATGGTTAACTCAATTTTCCCGGCGAATCGCGACGTGGCGGTGGTGATGGACGACGAGACCTATGCCCGAGACCTGGATGGCAATAACTAGCAGGGCACTTCGTATTTTACTTCGCACACGAAGGAAGTGAGCTCCGAGGTGATGTTCATTTCACACATCAAGTTACCCAAGAAGGTGCTGCTGTGGCTGGCAATCAGCGAGAAGTGGATGTCAAAGCCGCTCTTCTTTCGCTCCGGACTGGCTGTAAACGAGGAAATTTATACCACCTGGCGGAAGTCGTTCATCAAAACACCATAAGGTCGAATACGCGGTGTTCTGGCCGGACTTGGCGTCGGCCCACTACTCGAAGCGTTCGTTGGAGGAGATGGACCTTAGTTGTCAAACCCGCCTTAACATCTCCCAGCTGCGTCCCATCGAGAATTTCTGGGCCAAACTGGAAGTGATAAGATCTACTCCAACAATTTTTTCGCGAAAACTGAGGAGTTAACTTCCGGGTTAACTGCCGGAAGGCCACTCATAAGGGCGTAGAATTTTTTGCAAGTAAGCTTAAAAAATTACCTTCCATGGAAAATTCATAATAAGCAATTATCTGTCTTAGCTTTCTTTTTATCACTATCCGAAAAAAGTCAATTTTTAAATGCAAACGTTAAATGGAGAAAGTTGTGTAATGGAAACTACACGCGAAGAAAACTATCGTCAAAGCAAATATGTTTAGATCAATTCAAACGTAAACTTTTGTTTTTTCTGGTCACAAAAATTTATGATACTTTTGGATTTGTTTATTCTGTTTCCAAAATCCAAATGGATAAGTTTCAGTGCAATGCAATATTCTCTACATAGGTAGAAAAGAAAAGTACACTCAGCAAAATAAACTTGCGATAATCATAAGATTGCATTATGATTATTTGCTATAAGAAATCAGTATAGTCTGTATTTTCAATACTGGAGTATACATTGCCAGTGCAACAAGTTGGATCATCACGAATGGTTGGATTTAGAACGAATTTAAAATGATTGGTTTTAAACATTTTACTACTGGAAAATTACAACACCAAGAAGCACCGTCAAAACAAGTATCAACCAATCACGTGCACCTGAACGGTTGTCTTCCAACACGGACGACAGAGTCATATGTCGTTTTCGGTTTTAAACCCGGGTCAGGTCTGACTCTGACAATTACCGAGCAAAACGGGTGCGGACTCGAGTCAGTATGATGGTATTAGTGCAAAACAGAAACATAAACAAGTATAAACATTTTATTTTGACAGTTTGTATTTGTGTGTATTGGTGAATCAATACAAAGCGGATCAGATCCGACCCGATTGAATATAAAAATTACAAGGTACAGCCCAATTGGCTTATTCGAAATGTTGACGCAGGACTACGACTAACTGTAAGCCATTTTAATTATATTATATATAATTAAATATATATAATGTAATATTTTTTTGAAAAAATATGCTTTAAAAACAAAACCATATTTATCATAATATCAATTGATTTCTCTCAGTATAAGTGATTATAACCTGAAGTTTCCGTAAATATTATTGTTGTTTTAAGATTAGAAAAATTATTAAAGTTACCCTTTTTGGTTTTTGGTTGTGGCTCTGAAAAAAATATTTTTTTGGTTTTTGTGGTTCCTAATTAAGACGGTGTTGTTGTTGAAAAAGGATACTGTGATGTTGAAAAAGGATACTGTGACGTTGAGTGTCCAAATCAGAATGATGATATCGTACTGTTGCCACATCATCGGTGCATGTACAGGAAAATATTCAACATACCACTGTTTCTTTGAAAATGACAAAACAATGTTCGTGAAATTGGAAAGTTCAACAAGCCCTTGATAAACATTGTATCTGATATCCTACCTCGAGTTAAAGACCCTTCTCCAGCATCCCAGCCAGTAGTTGATGACGAATTACCTTTGGCCGCTTTAATTTTAGACCGATAACACTTAGCTCGCTTGGCAGCCGTCTTCGGTTGCTTCAAAGGAACGATCGCCTGTTGATCCATCTTGCGCTTCCAGAAATGGCGCTTGCGAAATGCTGCGACATTTCACTAATTTGAAAAATCCCCAATAACTATTTCCAAATAGTACTCAATCCAAAGCGTAACAAAATTTCACTAAATGAAGATAACAGAAGATGTTACATTCTGTCAATACATTGATATTGGATATTGAAGTCCGTGGAAGGGAATTAGCATGAAAGAAAAAGAAAAAATCCTTCTTATTCATCATGTCCTTCTAGAACTTTCAAGCTTATTATTTGTCATAATAAGCATATTTCATCGGTTTCTTGCAATACGCCTGACCCTGATCCTGACGCCCTGACCCTCATACTCGCATCAGTTTTCGTGCACCTTTTATTGTGACGTTTCATCGCACTCGACCATCGGCCCTTTTCAGGGCCACCGCTGTTTCAAGAAAAAAGTCAATTTTCCAGCACACAAATTTAAAGAACCGTTATTATAAAAGGGGCGCCATCGCCATGCTCGATTGGAATAGATTTTAGCAAGAGTTTGATAGATAATCGCTTGTTCCCATTCCATGTCGCCTCATGTGGCATGTTGAAGGCGTTGCACTGAAGAAGTGCTTCAAGTCGTTGCACATAACATGGCATCGAAGCGTGTTGGTGTTACGCAACTATGGGTTTTCCAATCAAAGCCATAATTACTGTTAATTTATAGACTGTTCCGATAATTATAAATACCCATGGACCGGCTGAATCAGGTGAACATTAACAGACAATTCATCCATGTTTCCACTGTGGGAGCCTGGATCAGCTTTTATTACACAGCGAACCAAGGGATGATGTTTGGGACTAACATACATCCTCAATGCGTAAAAACGGCTGATTCTAAATTAAGGCAATTTCAGCGCCGGTCCCACCCTAATGCAGGTCAAGTAAGGATATAGGGATAAGTAAGTAAGGATATACACAGATAAAAAGAAACATTGAATTTTATGCGTTTTCTAATGCACATAAATGGAATGCTAGAATTGGCAGAAGTTAATGGGATATTTCATGTAAATTGAGGTCAGATAACGCCTGCATCTAGCCTTTTGTATGACAGATTACAAACATTTTCGTATGTTGTATGGATGATTGCATACAACTTCGCTGTTTACGCCTCCTTCAGGTTGAAATTAAACGAGAGGAAATTTTACGCGCTTGTTAAAATTAATTATTTTTTTCTGTGTAGGGGATTCAGCTACCCAGAACATCACTTCTAGTACAAAGCAAACTAGTGACCATTTAATATGATGTTACACAAGCTAAAGCAGAGACTGTTCTCAAGGCTGACTTTTATAGGACTGAACTTATAATTTATTTATCTGGCCGTAGTATTTCCATTAATAATGACTTACAATAAGCGCGAATAACACAAAAAACTCGAAAACTTAATTAAATTCTTACCAAGAGTAAAGAACTTCAAAAACAAAATTTTTTCTCGTAAAACTGGAAATGAAACATACCAATCTGTTGTTGAATTGAGTGTCCAAAACCTTTGCTGCAGTTGGTGGTGGGAAGTGGCACCGATAACGCCAAATATGTTGATCCGAGATGACACTAGAAATTCGAACGTGTCGATCTGTTTTGTCCAGAAAACCATGAAAAGGTCTGGACTACATGCCTATAAAGTGCATTAGATCTTGGTGGGCGACTGTCCTGGAGTTCAGAACTTAAGATCTACTGTTGTAACAGTAGCTTTATCCACATTACAATGTTATGATATATATTCAAACATATTCAATGACCAACGACCAACAGACATTATGAGATAATCTTGGGATATTCATGCCAAACAAACTAACCTCACTTTGTCTAGTCCATAAAGCTAATGTTACAATTGTAGACCTTATGTTTTGAATGACCTAAAACTTACAAGATTCTCCTATGATGTCTCTGGACTTTTCGGAATATTCATTCAATACGTTTGTAAAGCCCATGAGGCTACGGTTACTACTGTATATCATAAGTTCTGAACTCAAGTCAGTTTTTGCAAACTTGAACATCCTAAGATAATCTGATAATGGCTGGTGACCTTACAGAAGATTTACTGAATATGTTTGAATGCATGTCGTCATCTTTCACAGGTTTATAAGCTTTTGGTGACCTAGAACATCCCAAAATATCCCATTCTATCTGTTTATCTTCCAAAAGACGCACTTTAATTAGTCAAATACATATTGCAACTTTGTTTGGTCTAGAAAGCTACAGTTACAGCTGTAGGTTTTCAGTTTTGAATTTCAGGATAGATTGGATAACCTAGAACATCCAAAGATTATCTCATAATGTCTGTTGATCTTCCAAGATATTCAATGATTATGTATCAAAACACAGCGTAGCTTTGGATAGCCCAGAAAGCTTTTGTTACAACTGTAGGTCCTATGTTCTGATCTCAATGATAGTTTAGATGACCCAGAACAGGTCATGTTGCTTGATAATGTTCGTTGATCTTTAGGAATATTAATTATATATGTTTGAATCTTTATTGTGAATTTGTTTTTCTTAAAAAATACTGTTATAACTGTAAATCTCAAGTTTTGAATGCCAGGATGACCTAGAATATCCAAAGATTGTCACATTATGTCTGTTGATCTGCCGCACTATTCAATGAATATTGTTAAAATTATATTGTTCTTTTGCATACTCCAAAAACCTACTGTAACAACTGTAGATCGTATGTTCTGAACTCAAGGAAAGTTTGGATGACCCCGATCATCCCAAATTATCTCGTAATGTTTGATTACGTTCTAAGATATTCTCTGAATATGGTTGAATACGCAGCGCTACTTTGATAGCCCAAAAAGCTATAGTTAATACTGTACTGTCAAAATTTGAGCCAAATATATTGATAATTGACAAAATTACAGAAGGTTGAACAACGCGTATTTTGGAAGCAAAATTTTGCTCGGCTTTTTTATTGCTACTGAGTGTATATAGCCGTAAAAGCTACAGCTACAACTGTAGATTTGAAATTCTGAAATAAACTGCATTTTGGATAACCTAGAACATCCTAGAGAGATACAGAAATATTTAACGTTTATTATCTTAAATTAAATAATACGCATGCAAATGTACAATATTTTAAAACAACGCTCTGTACTTTTAATAAGGCATTTATTTTTCATTCCTGAACTTCTTCATATTCAGGATGTTCTAGGTCGTCTATAAGGTCTTAAACTCATACGTTTTTTAAACTTCTCAGACAGAAAAATTGGTATTAAACAAATTTGCTAAAGACAGTGTACACTTTTATTCAGACTGTGATTTTATACAGTCATTTTCCTTTTGGGGTCATATATGATCCCTAAAGCCTGAGAGGGACGAGATTTATAGATTTTTCAAAAACATGTGGCCGGAAATCAAAGTTGTTATTTATTGAAATAGATGCGTACAAATATTTCCGATCTATTGGTGCATTAATTTTAAAAGTCTTTTGAGAAATGCCAGAGATATTAACGCTCAAAACAAGACCAACTTTTCGTGACGGTTGCAATGCGATTTTATTTAAATTGCACCCTAGTAATGAAAATGAAGACGTTGTCTTACCTAAAAAAATCCTGAAATTTTCTGCAAAAAATTATGACGCACCCTGTATACATATTTTTTACCGCCGCATATGATATTTAACACACAGTAAAAAAATGCTTTTTGACAATTTTGTTGCAACGAACGAAACACTATTTATTCATACTTTCCGATAGATGTCACCACAAAACAACACTAGTGACATCACATGAAACGCAGAAACTATTCCTATCGGTTGATTCTTTCTCATGTGAATAGTTTGAAACAAAAAGTAATGTCAGTGATTACCCATTCTTACCGTCTCTTTCCAATCCAACATTAATTTAATCATGCGATCATCGTCAGCTCTTCCAACTGTCTGATGTGAGTCACCATGGGAGAACTCCCTGGTATTATCGCACAGTGAAATAACCGGGTGATGCGTGCGTCATGCCATCCAAAAAAAAAAGAATGAAGCCATTACTGCACGAACCCATCAAGATAACTGCCATCGTCCCCGCTACATACATTTAGGTTAATTTAAGGCACGAGCCCAAATCCGACCAGCGCGACGACGAGCGTAGAACGTGCCCGGTGTACATGCTGGCCAGAAGGGCAAGAACTCCGCTGGGATTAATTTCACGACGCGCTCGTGCCGTGTCTCGTTTGTTATAAAACCCGACTTGACATGACCTTGAACTCTAGAACTTGTCTCGCTGATCCGACAGAGCGGTAAATACGATTGATCTGATCACTACGGTTCATTTCGGGCCCGTTGCTTGGGCGATCTTTTACGGTTAAACAAGTGCAACCGAGGATTGCGGTAGATTCAACCGGAAAAGCCTGGCGGAGGTCAGCACTGTTTGTGTTGCAATTAACGAATGTTTATGAAGACCATAACCTAGTACAATCACCGACTGACAAAGAACCGACGTATGCGTCAATTATCGCCGTCATAATGATCCTCGCATGTTGACTCAGTTGGAGGAAAGTTCGCCAATGTTTGTATTTGCACGGGCGACAAAACAGATGTGTGCTCAGTTTGTTGATTTATTCCAGGAAAAGCAACAAGTGACAGTTATTGAAAATAGATGTGGAATCCACCGTTTAAAAACATTCAGCCTTTGTTTCAACCTGTGACTCTCTGCAGTCGCGTCTGTCCAGAATCATAACCTTCAAACTGGAGTAACTCTCTTACGTAACTGCGCGAGTTTCCATTTCTACGTGAAAATCATCCACCGCAATGTCAACTGCAAAATGCATCATTTGCATGTGTCACTTGCCGGTCGGTCGTCCGTTCGTGGTGGCCTCAAAAATAGCCGACTTTGAACGACGTGATCTGGCACTTTTTCAGTTGTTTTGCGCCTTTGCAACAAACTCCCACAAAACCATTTGTTCAAGTGTTCCACCCTGTCCGTCTACCGGGCCAGAGTTTTAATAGCCAGAGTCAGATATACCGGCCAAGATAAGGAAGCACACTTGCACTTGTTTCGCTCTTTCTTCGACTCTTTCGGAAGAAATTTGCATATGCGAGCAGTCCGATGCGGGCGGGGAAATAACTGGCCAAGGTCACCGAGTGAGTCGGTCGGTCGATTGATTTCGGATGTGGAAAATCCACTCGCATGCTTGTCGCAGTCATCATCGGATAGTTCGCGAAATCGATAAAGTGACAATTTTACGATTATGAAATTTACATTGCGCGACGAACTTGACCGTGATGGTTCATTGAAGTGTGTACTCCTGTTGGGTACCTTACCTACGCGTTCGGATTTCAGCCCTGCCATTGAGGATGGGTTACTGGAATCATAAAACTGAAACTCTCCGATACTTTGAATACTTTCATTGCCTTCTACATGGCCATCTTGAACAATAATGTTTTCCATGCGAATCGCGACTTGGAGCGAGTTCGAATCTATGGTGTGACATCCCAAACTTGTTGTCACATCGGTAGGAATTTCAGGTGTCATTCCGATCCATCAAGATTTGAGCAGCATTATTCAAAAAGTTACTGCTGCGTCAAGGCCCTGAGTTGAAGATGACTGATAATCTTCAGCACATTAAAATCAGTGCAAATTGATGAAAATTGTTCCGTAAAAAGTGTACCTATTTAGTTGCATCATTAGGCTTCGTTATTGACGAAAATTGAACCAGGATCTTCAAATAAGCAGCACGTTTTTGATGGGTTCAGGTTTTGTTTCGCCAATCCTCCTTCATGAGCATGAGCAATTTGTCCACCCATGATTTCTTTTCCGTGATTTATCGAAGTCAACTGAAGTTGTTCCGAGAACCGACAGAATCTCACTAGGGAGAAGTAAATCATTCTCAATGTATACAACTCAGCGTGTCCTCATTTAAAGGATCAGTTAGGGTAGAAAAAGAACATAAAATCGATATTTGGTGCTACCGAAGGCCTTATATATTTACTATTGCCAGATTTCACGTCAACTCGTCTTCATGATTGGCAGCACCCTCTCAAAATCCAATGAAACTTTGTGGGCGGGTAGACTATGTCTTTTCAAGAAACTTTTCATACCTTGGTTTTTCAAAATTTATCAAGGCTACCATTTGAAAGGGGCTTAATTTTTTTTTTTTTAGATCATAACATAACTCAAAAAGGAAAAGACTTACAACAAAACAGTAATGCATGCGTGACTTTTAGAAACTCGTCCGAACTTTTATGAAAAAAAATATAAAAATTGTAAAACCGATTCTTACACACTAAAAAAAAATATTTTAAAATTTAAAGTCAATATGCTAAAAATTGCTTTTTGAGAATTGGACGAAATTTTTTTAAATAAAGGCAATATAATTGTCTAAAAGTTCGCCAAACATTGCAAGATGCGCTCTTTTAAGGAAAACTAGTTTTTCTAACTAAAATTTTAAAAAATGTAGAAGGAGATGTTCGCTCATCACCATGAGGCACCAAGAGGAACAACAATGTTTTTGGCTAGAATGAAAGATGTGTTTTTTTTTTTTGGGGAAATTGAGCGAAAGGCATGTATCCAATGGTACTCAGAACCATGGACGTCAATCTTGCTAACATCCCTGCGGGTAGGTTGTAGCAACGGAACAAGTCCGCCACTTCAACGAGGCAAAAATTGACGCATGGAAGAACGCTCATGTACCACTGTGGCTTGTATAGTTTATTCTTAGCGATCTATTGGCTGTAGCTTGCACTCTGCTTCACTGGATGCACGCACATGGGCGAGGAACTCTCTCTCCTTTTGGGTTTGTTTTGATTCGGGGCGACCGACTGGCGATCTACCAAAGTTTTTCTCGTCGTCTCCAACGTAGAGACCTCGGAGAAACATCGTGAAGCGGATGCGATACTGGTCCCCCGCCAGTATAATTAATGGTTACCACCATTTACGGGTTTACATACATTAATTGTTATGTTATGTATTCTCCGTAAAGCGAGGAGGTAACGATTAAGTATGTAGAAGGATCATCAAAGACATGATGTGATGATGTAGAAACATCAATCAAAACAAACCCAAAAAGGAGAGAGCACACAATAGATCGCTAAGAATAAACTATACAAGCCACAGTGGTACATGAGCGTCTTTCCATGCGTCAATTTTTGCCTGTTGAAGTGGCGGACTTGTTCCGCCGCTACAACCTACCGCAGTGGGATGTTAGGCAAAGATTGACGTCCATGGTCTGAGTACTCACTGGATACATGCCCTTTCGCCTAATTTTCAAAAAACATCTGTTAATTTTCCTACCTGCTGCACTCTGATTTGACCTTTCAACACTTTCTTCATCTTCTCATTCTAGCTAAAACATTGTTGTTCACTCTTGGTGCCTCATGGTGATGAGCGAACATCTCCTTCTACATATAAGTTTGAAGTTTTGGAGCAAAATTGTCTTCGATAAAGTTGTTTATAATAACAAGGCGCTTCTTTTTGTGTGAATAAAAACTAGGGTGGTCCTTATTTTCAAAGAAATTCAAAATCTAACATTTTTATTTGCTGAAATAAAGGCATAAGTTATTTGGAAAAGTTGAAGGATAAATAATTTCAAGCAACTGATATAATTTTTTCCTTCGTAGCATAGGAAATCAGTTATTTTGCTGTAACTTTTTTATTTAAATTTTTTTAGCAAAGTTGTTTTCCGATTGATTTTAGAACAATAAAAGTCACAACTTTTGGTGTACTGAAATTGTATCTATCGTATGTCAAACAAAAGTTATTGTGGTTTTTGTAAACAAAATAGGCTTTTATTTAACCAACATTTGGTTTTCTAGTTGGGGCAAACCAAAAAAATATTTTCAACAGCATGTGAAAGAATTTTTATTATTGCATATCATGTCTGAAAACTGGAAATGGGTTATTTTTATAAATTGAGTTAAACATATTTGAAAAGGGCGTGATTCTATAGAAAAAATCGTTAATTATTCTCTAACGGTAAGAGATATCGGCATGATTTACACATCAAAACTTATATCTTATTATTTTTATAACTTAAAAAGATATAAGTTTTGACGTGTAAATCTTGCCGACGTCTCTTACCGTTAGCTAGTAACTAACGATTTTCTTATAAAATTACGCCCTTTTCAAATTAACTTAACAAACAAACTTCTTCTCCCATTTATTCTAGAACAATAAAAGTTACAACTTTTGCTGTACTGAAATTGTCTCTATCGTATGTCAAACAAAAGTTTTTGTGGTTTTTGTAAACAAAATAGGCCTTTATCAAATGCTGGTTTTCTAGTTGTGGCAAACCAAAAAAATATTTTTTAACAGCATTTGAAAGATTTTTTGTCTGAATGTCTGAAAACTGGAAATAGGTTACTTTTTTTAAATTGAGTTAAACACATTTGAAAAGGGCGTCATTTTATAAGAAAATCGTTAATTACTCGCTAACGGTGAAAGATATCGGCAAGATTTACCCATCATAACTTATATCTTATTATTTTTATAACTTATAAAATTACGCTCTTTTCAAATTCTTTCACCAATTTATTCGTCAATCAACAAAAGTCTGTCAAACGTTTTTTGTTCCAACCACCAGGGACGCGGTGGTGTATTAAACCGTGCGTCCAGATTTACTTTGAATCGAGCTTTAGGATCTGTGGGGGAATCTAAATTCAATAGTTAATGAACGTTTTGCTACGCAACGCTGTCATTACATGGTATTTGATCATTAAAAATCAGGATCATTGGAAGGTGATTTAATAAAAATACAAAAGATAATTTGCATTGCAAACGGAGTTCACAGCAGCGGTTTTTGACTGCTTCGGCGGACGTTCTGGTTGCTGCTCCTTTGTACGCTTGAGGAATTCATGCAAATAATTTGCAACAATATGCTGCGACATTTCACTTTCACTCACAAATACTTTTTCGAAATATTTAGATACCTATCGAAAGTTAGGGGCTCTACACAGATAAAAAGAAACATTGAATTTTCTTCGTTATCTAATGCACATAAAGGGAATGCTAGATTTGGCAGAAAACAATGGCATATTTCATGTGTATTTAAACCAGATAACCAGATTGTGCGTCGCATGAAGCATTGCAAACAATTTCTGTAGTTTACGTCTTCTTTGGCTTAGAATTAAACAAAAGGGAAATTTACGCGCTTGTTAAAATTAGTACTTGCTGTGTATCCAACACAACCGAATTTACCAACATTAAGCAACTAGTCAATAGAGGATGGATTATGTCTGTAATAGGGAAATCATCACATGCCAGCAACCAGCGGGCTGCGATTGCAAATAAGCAAACTTAAACGAATCCTTAGTTATTTTCAATACTGAAACATGGTTTTACGAAATATTTGGAATTTATCGAGCGAAAAAAATTCCGGATCGGCTCTGGATTTTGGTATATTAGATTTAAGGCCGTGCTCATACAATGAGCATTCTTATAATACTCATATGACTTCCAAAATCAAAATATTAGCCCTTAAAAAGCCTTTATGTGAAATATGATCTTTTCCCAAAAATACTGTTTTATCTGTATAGACACACAGAGAAAAAGAAACTTTTAATTTTCTGCGTTATCTAATACAAATAAAGGGAATGCGATTAGCAGAAAATAATGGGATATTTCATGTAAATTTAAGGTACATATAACGCTTGAATCACCAGTATGAAAGATTGTATGGAAGATTGCAACAAATTTCCTTGCTTCCGCCTCCTTTGGTTATTTGGAATGAAACGAGGGGAAATTTTACGCGATTGTTAAAATTAATTATTTTTTCTGTGCGTAGTAATTGCGGATTTATTATACTCAATGTTGCGTCATATCTACATATGGTTACCAACTGGATCACACATATTTCACTCCTCGTGGTTGCACCAACCGATTGACTATGCATTTTCTTTTGGATTATTCAACTGACTGTATAAGGGGCTATTCATAAACCAAGTTGACTTTTCTTTTCTTTTTTCTTCGTCTGCTATCAATGGCTGTCATATACAAACTAATTGATGCAGATGTTCAACTTTTGACAGAAGTAAACTGACAGTTGCTGGTTACAGCAGCAGTGTTGCCATTTCTGATAAGGCGCAAGGAATTTAAAAAGTTGCGAACGCATTGACTCGCCCTCGTAATCGAGGATGTTATCCTTATTAAATTCCATTGCTTATTTTAAAACATACTTGCTGCAAAATGACAAAGGGTGTATTCGATAAAAATGGCACACACATATATACTCATCAAAATTAAACTGATTATCGGATTTTTTTGAAATTTTCAGGGAATGAAGAATTACTAATGAGTTTTGATTTACAACATTTATTTTAATCAATTTCGTCTCCCATCCCGAATGCCCGCACCTTCCTTTTCACTCCACCCATCAAATTTTGTACAACCGATTTTCCCAGTGTTTTTGTTGTTTTTACCCAAGTTTTCTTCAATTCTAGCTCTGTTTTTATAGTGTTGGGATATTTGCGAAGTTCCGTTTTCATAATTGCCCAGAATTTTTCAATTGGACGAAGTTCCGGTGAATTTGGTGGGTTCATATCCTTTGGCACAAAATTGACTCCGTTGCCTCGGTACCACTCCAATACGTTTCGAGCGTAGTGGCAGGATGCTAGATCAGGCCAAAACAGAGTTGATCCTTTGTGCTTCTTAATGAATGGCAAGAGACGCTTCTTAAGGCACTCTTCCGTAAATCGCACCGTTTATTGTTCCGGAAGCGATGAAGGGAGCACTTATTTCACCACATCCGCAAATCGCCTGCCAGATTAGAAACTTCTTTGCAAATTTCGATAGTTTCTTCTTTCGAACATCCTCCGGAACATCGAACTTCGACTTGGCAACGAAATATTCTTGCCCAGGAAGTTGACGGAAGTCGGCCTTGACGTATGTTTCGTCATCCATCACGATGCAACCGGATTTGGTGAGCAGCTTCGTGTAAAGTTTCCGGCGCGGGTTTTCGCAGTGATGTTTTGTTTTTCATTCCGGTTTGGGGCTTTTTGCACTTTGTAAACATGTAACCCAGCACGCTTCATGGTTTTCTGCACAAAACCGACTGACACCTTAGACTTTTTTAGCGACATCTCGAATTGACATGTTTGGACGGTTCTTGAATTGTTGTACGACTTTCCTGGCCATTTTACTGTCCATTGGACCACTTTTACGACCACTCCCTTCCTTCCTTTGACACTCAGACGCTCCTTGAAGGTTCTTATTACACGAGACACAGTTGTATTTGCAATTCCAAGCCTTTTAGCAATCCACCGGTGGGACGCCCTGGATTTTGATTGTGAGTGCACAAAATTTTCTCACGGACAATTTCTTGTTTCGACGACATGACTGGAACTACTGAATGTATAACTATGAAACTTGGCAGATGTAAATAATACACTATGGATAAGATCTACTCAAATTTCTAGGTTTTTTACTCATACGATTCAAAAGTTACAGAAGATTTTCTGTGTGCCATTTTTATCGAATACACCCTCGCGATGCTATACACAGGGCATATGTCCAACAGGGCCTACTTTTGAACACCATTCTTATAAAATCATTGAATCGACCTAATATCAATCAATAGAGCCACTTTACGAGATCAATTGAAACAAAGCATCCGTACGGCAACACCGTTGACTTCAGACCTCCTGAATGTGCATGGTACCGTGCGGGACTCGACGTTCGTATCAGTCCCAACATTCTGTGCACGAGGACGAGCTTAGCTGGTTTGATCGAGAGAGTGCACGCGGATCAAGACATGCTCTCCGGTGCACGCGAACCAAGTACACGATGAACAAAGACAAAATATGAGCGATCTTCAGCCGGTTAGGGGCTGGATCGATTTTGACATATCCAGAGACGTCATGGACCATGGCTGGGGAAGCTCCATTAATTGTGACACGTGGTAGGGGGAGGGGGCTTGGGAATCAACGTCACGATCCATACAAAAATTTAAAGGTTCACACAAAAACGTCAAAGGCGAGCAGATAGAAGTCACTTGCGTGATCGTAACCAATGGACGTTCCCGGCGAACAAACCGCTTTGGCACATGTAGTGAGTTTTAGGTTTGTTTCTTGTTACACACTTGGTTGTGTGGAATATTCACCCCGATATTGCTGCCATATAGCAATCCTCATTTGCGGTAAATCTTTGCACTGCCCAACACAGGCTTCATGCTTTAACGGGTGTCCACTAAAAAATGAGAATGATTTCAATACTTTTCCATCAGAACAAAAACGGCCGCATAGAAATGTCACTTTAGATGAATGAATCGTTGCACTCTCCAGAAAATTTTCATACACTCTTATTTCACTCTAACATGTTCAGTCGTGTTCAGCATGCCGTCGAAACAGGAAGAACTGCGCGCGCGTTGTACAATTCTTTCAAGCGAACGAAGATCGTGGAAAAAATACACGGTGGACCATTTTTGTCGTGAAAAGTTCCGGTATCCACCGTATACCGTATCCTGGCATGCATGAGAGTAACCCGGAAGAAAGGTTGCGGCCGTCCAGCGAAAATAATGAATGAGAAAACGCTCCGCTCGCTGCGCAGCATGTTCAACAACAAGGATTCGGTAAGTCAACGGGAAGCAGCCCGAAAGTTCCATTGTTCGAAGTCACTCATCTGCAAGACGCTAAAGAAAGAAGGAATAGTGTGTAGAAAGAAAACCAGATCCCCAGAGTACACAGATGAGCAGATTCAAACCGTGAAATCCCAATGCCGCTGGATGACTCGAATTACGGCGGAAAATCTTTCGTTCTGGACGACGAAAGCTACTTTCCTCTTTCGAAGTCTCAGATACCGGGAAACGACCGATTCTACACTAAGGACAAATCTACTACTCCTCCAAAAGTAATGTATAAGTTCAAGCACAAATTTGAATCGAAGGTTGTGTTATACATCGTAATATCCGATAAGGGTATTTCGAAGCCGTGGTTCAAACCAAGCGGTTTGGCCATCAACCAGGAGGTGTACCAAAGAGAGTGTTTGCAGAAAATACTCATCCCATTTCTTAAACAACATCACTCGGATGGCAAATACGTGTTTTGGCCGGACAAGGCATCATCGCACTACGCAAAAAACGCTAACGTTTTTGGAGAGCCAAAATATACCATATGTCCCAAAAGACCGGAATCCGACAAATTTGCCACAGTGCCGTCCTATCGAGGATTTCTTCGGTCTTTGAGCTCCATGGTATACAAGGATAATTGGAAGGCCAAGAACACCAAGCAACTTACCAACAGGATCAAAAGCTGCATCCGAAAAATCGATGTGGTTGCCGTCCAACGGTCATGTTCCAGCATAACGACTAAGCTACGCCGCACGGCGGACCACGGACCATATGACAATATTCACTAAACTTAGTTTGAAGATTTAAGTTGACCCTTTAATAAAATAAATCAGTTTGAACAAAACTTCACTGGTATTTTTTTCCTGACCCATTCTTTTTCGTTCTCATTATTTAGTGGACACCCGTTAGGGTATGATTGTACATGCCCAACAATCAAGACTCAATGCAAAAATGG
>JASCZW010013914.1:0-24237 GCA_034211315.2 Aedes japonicus | reverse complement strand
ACAATCATTGACGAAAAAACTTCACAGCTCAGCTGGAATTATATGCCACGTGCGCATGCGCGTTAGCTTCGTTTTTTTGCTTCTGACCAGCAAATGGCCGTTTTCTACATTGCACTGGTTTTCTTTTTTCTTCTCAACACACTGCCAACAATCAAAATCCCTCGCTATGAGGCGACCCTATATTGACTTCTAAACTGCTTATAATCATCAAGTCACTCGCGACAACGCGGAAAAATACTCTAATTTAATCATTTATGTCCTACAAAAACGTCTGCTGCCTGAAGCGACACAATTGTTCCGTTCTATTTTGGATTCGTTATTTTGCCATTACGAAAAAAAAGGCCATGGAGTGGTATGCTGCCAACAACGTTCAAGTGGTGCCCAAGGACAAGAACCCTCCCAACACGCCAGAGCTTCGCCTAATCCAGTGGTGCTCATCCTGCGGCCCGCGGGCCGCATGCGGCCCGCCGAGGCGGCAAATGCGGCCCGCGATAGCATTTGAGAAATATGAGAACTTCATTGAATATGTAGCTATTTGCTGTTCGATTTGAGTTGCATTTCTTACTGTGCAATAATTGTGATTCTCATAGTTTTATGAATGACCAAAAAGGCGGGATAGAAAGAAAGAGAGAATGCAGTCATATTTTCGCTCCCGCAACCACAGGTTCATTCACTTTCACCATTCAGTGTCTGTTGTCAATTGGTTCCGTTCTGTAGTCGCGTGCGTAGTTCTGAGAAGTTTCGAGCAATTATTCAGTGAAAATGGAAGCCAGCACTAGCAAAAAACGGAAAGTGGCTGATGAAGGACGTGTTTTCCAGGAGAAGAGGTCTGAAATGTTTTTCTTTTCGAGCTTCAATCAAAAACCGGTGTGTATGATTTGCAACGAAGCTGTTGCAGTTATGAAGGAATTTAATGTGAAGCGTCACTACGAGTCGAAACATGCGTCAAAAATGGATAAATATGTCGGTGTGCCGCGGGCTGCAAAATGTGCTGAGTTCAGGGGAAATTTGAGTAGCCAGCAAAACTTTTTTGTGAGAAGAAAGCAAGAAAACGAGTTGTGCACAAAGGCAAGTTTCATTATCGCAGAAAAACTCGCTTCCCATTCGAAGCCATTTTCTGATCGCGAGTTTGGTAAGGAATGTATGGAAGCTGTGGTGCAAATGATTTGTCTCGAAAAAAGTCGCATCTTTGCGCAAGTGAGTTTGTCGCGGGCGACCATCACCAGGCGGGTTGAAGACATTGCTGAAAATCTTGTGTTGAGTTTGAAGGAAAAAGTTGCCAGCTTTGAATTTTATTCAGTGGCGCTGGATGAGAGCACGGATATATCTGACACAGCTCAATTGGCAGTTTTTATCCGCGGCATATCTAAGAAATTTGAGGTGACTGAGAAATTGGCAAGCCTTTTCCCCATGAAAGGAACGACGAAGGGCATTGATATCTTTAATGCTCTGTGCGCTGTTCTAGAAAAGTTTGATCTACCGTTGAAGAAAATGTCCGGAGTTGTTACCGATGGAGCTCCCGCTATGTGTGGTATGTATTTTGTTTTCCATCTTATTTAAATTATTCAAGCTTATACCGCAGTGTAAAAACGTGCAAGCTACTTAAAATTCTTGCCTAAAATGTTGTGCTATTTTGAACGTCGCCTTTTGACAGTACTGGCATTATCACATTTATTATGGACATTTGATGTATTTGGTGCTGGCATCAGGCCGTAAGTTTATTTACTTCTTACTTGAAGGGTTGCATACAAATTGATGCAAAATATTCAGCTTTATCAGATTTACGGCCTTGGAAAATTTAGTACCAAGGATGGTGTTAAATTTTAGGTATTTTCTTCATACATTTATATATGTTTAAATTTATTTATTTATTTATGGATTATGTTTGAGCTTGTTTGTCTGTTCTCTGTGCTTAATCATTTTATTACTGAAAAAAAAAGTTTATTCATAGGAAAACATGAAGGTGCAATTGCCCATCTTCGAAAATTACCAGAAGTGTCAGAGCATTTCTCCCAGTACCATTGCATCGTGCACCAGGAGAACCTCTGCGCCAAAAGCGTGGGATTCAAAGATGTCATGAAAGATGTCATCAAAATAGTTAATTTCATCCGATCGCACGCATTGAACCATCGAGAATTTCAGGCTCTTCTAGTAGACACGATGCAGAAGGTGAGTACCATATTACTGAGGTACGTGCTGAGCAGGGAAGGGCGCGACTTATTTGATCTTCGGAAAGAAATCGTCGAATTCATGGAGAGCAAAGGTAAATCAGTGAAGTTTTTCGATAATGCGGAGTGGGTGACAGATCTGGCTTTCCTGACTGACATTACAACGCACCTGAACGATTTGAATTTAAGTCTCCAGGGTAAAGGCAAATTGGTGCACAGCATGTTTAATCAAATCAGTACATTTGAAAACAAACTCGTGTTGTGGAAGAAACAGATGAAAATTCTAAATTTTGCCCATTTCCCCACTTTCGGAAAATGCAATGTGATGTTGACTAAAAAATACGTTGACGCACTCCAAACAATGAAAAATGATTTTTCTCGTAGATTTGGAGATTTCAAAGCGCATGACAAAATTCTAAAACTTTTTTCTGCTCCATTCATTGTTGATGCTGAACAAGCCCCAGATAATATCCAAATGGAACTAATTGAGTTACAGTGCGACACGGAACTGCGAGAAAAATTTGATCGACATGATTTGTTGGAGTTCTGTGCCAAATTTGTTCCGGAAGAGCGCTTCCCAGAGCTGCGAAATCATTCTCTTTTCGTAGCTTCTTTGTTTGGATCCACATACATTTGTGAACAACTGTTTTCCGTGATGAAGCAAGTAAAGTCAAAAGCAAGAAATAAGATAAGTAATGAACATTTGGACAATTCATTGCGTATTTCGACCTCTAGCATGAAGGCTGATCTCGATAAGCTTGCTCAAGTATAAGTGAATTATGTATTAAAATGCGAAAAGTTTTTTTTTATTGATTTTCAAATAAATTGAATGTGATATAAATCTACATTTTTTTGTTTGTAATTTTTTTTATTTTGGAAGAAAGAGCATTGCTTTACATTTCAGGTACATCTACTAGTAACGTGTCCTCAAAATAAGCTGTTTTTTATTAATTATTTTAAGCCATTAAAAATAACTAATTGCGGCCCGTGGCATTGGCGCAAAATTTCATTTTGGCCCGCTGCAAGCATCTACCTGAGCACCACTGGCCTAATCGAACAATATTGGACCATCGTCAAGTGGAACCTTAAGAAGACTCAAAAAGCTGTTGTGAGCGAGAAACAGTTCAAGACAAACTGGCGTTCTACGACGAATAAAGTGGACAAGGAGACTGTACAAAATCTTATGGCAGGTGTTAAGGTGTTTTACGCATTCGATAAAATGGAAGCTTAGCTGAATATTTCTCCTGAACTCTGTATAAACTGAACTTTAAAAAGAAATCAAATTAATTTATAAATAAAAACTTTGATCGACTCACATACATTACTGTTTGACCAAATTTTGATCGGAACATCCTTTATGCCAAGTATGGTTCATTAAATCAAATTATGACCACATATAATCAACACTGCGAAACTATTGACTTAACTATGTCTAGATATAACTTGAAGAAATATTTCAACACCATACGAAACAACACAAACTAATGAAATTTTATGAAAGCACTGTCTACTTAACCTAAGTTTTTTTGATACACATTATTTGTTTTTCTTTTACCTAATCTGAATGGACTAGAGCATGAAGAAATTAAATAAAAGAAGAAAATTGTATGCACATGAATAGTCTACGTTGGTTGATAAAACCTCTAAAACCTTGAATGAGTTTAATAAGTCGTATTCTGAACCACGAGAAGTTAAATTACTTACTTTTAAAAGACGAAAACTTCGTCTCATCATTTTAGTTTGTCGTTAAACCAATCTTGATAAAGTTTATATTTACTGTTACTATAAGGATTTAATTTGAGATTTGAATAACTCAAAACAACATTTCGTAAAACAAATTAATATTAAACACCTTTAAAAAACCTTGATGATTATTTTCGCATGTATGATCAATCGATAATTCCATATTCAACGCATTAGAATGCCTACTATACCGGTATTGTTGCTTGGGTTTTGATTTAAATAAGCCATTCAAAAAATATGCATTCAAGTGCTGATGCATTGAATATTTTAGAAATACCAATTATACCATGTGATGAATTCAGCTATTTCATTTATATTAATAAGTTGGGGCAGCTGAAAATGAACATACTATGCTCTCACTCTGTAATTGATCCTTGTTTAAATGTTAAAGGATATAAAGGGCACATAGACCAATATGCAACAAGTAGTTAAGCTACAAACAATATTGAAATTAAAATATGCATGCTCAGAGAAGCAGTTTCACGTTATCAGTTTTAAGACACGAGAAAAAGTTAAAAAATTGCTTCATTTTTTAGGTAGAAAAAAAAAACCTTTTAAGGTGAAAGTTATGTTTCAAACGTACAACAAACACCAAATTAATGTTCTCAACGACAAAACGTTCTGACTTCGTTTATGCTACAAAATGTTAACCTTTCCAATACAGAGGTCAGTTTGACCGGAATGGATGTGTAGCAAGGCGATGTTGCAAAGCCGTTGAATATCGCAACATAAGGGTTACCCACAATAGATACACTCAGTAGCAAAAAAAAAAGCCGAGCAAAATTTTGCTTCCAAATAACGCCATTTTCAAACTTCTGTAACTTTGTCAATTATCTATATTTTTTGCTGAAAATTGAACAAAACTATAATCAATATATAGACCTTATATGACAAAAAAATCATGTTGATAAAATTTATAAATTTTAAGTTATCGTAACATATATGAAAAAAGTCATTTTTGGACATAGCAATTTCAAAAATCCGTATTTCCGTGAAAAATTTAGGTAGCGTATAAAAAATTCCTCCATAGCTTTGCACAGTACAGAAAATAATGTGGTCAAAATTTGAACTGTTTCCACCAAGTGGTTTGGACTACAGCTGGCATCAAAGTTGACGCACCAACGTGAGTATTTCCCATTTTCACCCAATATTGGCCTTGCTGAAATATCGGTGCAAAAAAAGAAACCGAGGTGAATTTTATTAATAATACTATATAATACTGTAAACGTAGTTTTCACAAACCAATATATACTGAATACCTGATTGCCCAGTGAACAAGCGAACAGAACAGTTCGTTCGGTCAGCTCTCCGTTGCTTTGGAAGCTTTTCACAAGTTGTTTCAAGCCCTCAGCTCTAATATTTTCTGAATCGCGAGTGAAATAAAGTCTTGGTTTTCGGAAGTAGAAAACGTTGAGTGTTAAACAGTGCAACAACGCCATTTATTGCAATTAGCAATATTGCCACGATCGAAAAGCCATATTGTTCCACATCTATACGGCACGCACACCAGCAGGCCATCGTGTGAAGCGTGCAGTCGATCATCTGCTAACCACCACCGACCAGTATCACCAGTATCATTACCATCATCGTTCAGCTCCACGCCTAGCCGGTACACGCGGCCACTCATTGTCGCTCGGCAGCAGCAGCACATTCGTCGCCCGTCTGTAGTAGATCAGTGATACATATAAGATAAGTTTTTTTAGTAGTATATAAGATAATTTTTATTTCTCGCTCTTTTGAATTCATTATAATCGTATTGTGTGTGAGTGTGAAGAGTGACTGAGAGTGTGTGAGTGTGTGTGCTTAGGTTTAATTTGTGTATCTGTGATTGATTGTAGTTAATTACGTTAGTGGTTGAGCGCCATAAGCTCCCACAAGCGAGCCATGGATGATTTATCGGAAGATGAATCATCTATGGCGCAAAATGATGAGGGTAGCTCTTAAAGTTACCCGATCGCGCTCTTATCCAGATAGTTCAGCTGGTCCTTGGGTTGTCTATTTTCGGCCCAAAACGAAACCTCTCAACATTTACCAGATTTCAAACGATCTGACGAAGCGATTCTCGGCCGTGACCGAGATAATTAAGGTGAGACACAATAAACTAAAAGTCGTTGTGTCCAACCTTAAACAAGCTAACGAAATTGCTGTCTCTCAATTTTTTACACTGGAATATTTAGTGTACATCCCAGCTCGAGGTATTGAGATAGAAGGTGTGGTCTCCGAAGCGAGTTTGACCCCTGAGATCCTGTTGAAGCAGGGGGTTGGTCGATTTAAGAACCCTCTGCTTCATTCAGTCAAGATACTCGATGTGCGAAAACTAGGCACAGTATCGATCACTAAGGGTGAAAGAAATTTACCCCTCAGACTCGTTTCGTGTGACTTTTTCTGGTTCAGCTCTCCCTCAATACGTCGAGTTGGGAAAACTTCGACTACCTGTGCGGCTGTTTGTACCTCGGGTAATGATCTCGCGAAAAGTGCAAGCAGATGGGACATACGACCTCCCATTGCAGCAATAAGGCACGTTGCTCTAATTGTGGGGAGAAGCACGAGGATGGCGCCTGTGCAGACAGTACACCAAAATGCGCTTTCTGCAAGGAAACTCCTCCACATGCTCTCTCATCATGCCCGGCGTACAAACAGCGCGGGGAAAAATTAGAACGCTCGCTGAAACAACGTTCCAGGCAATCTTTCGCCGAAATGCTGAAAAAGCCTCACCATCACCCAATGTCAATACAAATCCCTTTGCTCCTCTGTCAGATGACGAGTCTGACTTTGATTTGGCTGAAGAGGGAACATCATTCAGCTTTCCGGAAGGTGCTTCACGGAAGCGAAGACGCGTCCGCCCACGGAAAGTTGCTGAACCGGAGCCCAAAACCAGCTTGCCCAATTCAAAAAGAGGTGGAAAAAAGGAAAATCCTAGTCCACCTGGTTTTCGTAGTACTAACTACACCCAGGACTTTCCATCTCTCCCGGGGACTTCCAAAACCCCTGAAGCCCCAATTTTAAGAACAGAAGCCCCCTCCTCTAGTGGGCTGTTCTCATTTGATGACATTGCCGAAGGTATCTTTAAGTACCTCGAAGTTTCTGACCCTCTCAAAAGCATTGTTATGGCAATGCTTCCCACTGTGAAAACTTTTTTGCAGAAATTAACATTAAAGTGGCCCATCCTTGCAGCTATCATTTCCTTCGATGGATAATTTTCCAAATGAGGTCGGGGATTTGATCACTGTTCTACAGTGGAATTGTCGAAGTTTGATTCCTAAATTGGAATCTTTTAAATTTTTAGCTCACACTACCGGTTGTGATGCATTCGCTCTTTGTGAAACATGGCTCTCTTCCGAAATCGATCTTCCGATTCATGATTTCAATATAATTCGTCTTGATCGTGAGGATTCACGTGGAGGAGGAGTACTTTTGGGGATCAAAAAGTGCTACTCCTTCTATAGAGTGAATTTTCCTCCTATTCCAGGTATTGAAGTTGTCGCATGTCAGGCTGTTATTAAAAATAAAAGCCTTTGCATTGCTTCCGTTTATATTCCTCCAAGAGCCTTCATTAACCGAAAACAACTCTCAGATGTTTGTTCGGTTCTTCCTGCTCCGCGGTTGGTCATGGGAGATTTTAACTCTCACGGTACAGGCTGGGGAGAACTGTACGATGACAACCGTTCTTCTTTGATATATGACCTCTGTGACAACTTCAATATGACAGTTCTTAACAATGGAGAAGTAACACGTTTGGCTGGTACATCCTCAGTTGGCAGTAGATTAGACCTCACACTTTGTTCGAATTCATTATCGTTGGATTGCACATGGAATGTGATTCAAGATCCCCACGGTAGTGATCACTTGCCCATAAAAATTTCGGTTGCCACCGGGTTCAATCCGTCGAAATCTGTTAACGTCACGTATGATCTTACCCGTCACATCGATTGGACAAAGTTTAGGACAGCAGTAGATGAAGCCGTAACGACGGTAGAAAGGCTTCCACCGCTGGAAGAGTATAACTTCCTCTCCAACCTGATCTTAGACAGCGCGCTTCAAGCTCAAACTCGACCAGTTCCAGGGACGTCATCTCGCAGGAAACCTCCTTCTCCATGGTGGGATCAGCAATGCACCGAGGTTTACCGTAAAAAGTCCGACGCGTTTAAAGTTTTCCGTAGACGTGGAACACCTGAGCACTTCGAAGTATACACGGCTCTCGAACGCGAACTTAAGAGCCTCACCAAGGCCAAGAAACGCGGTTACTGGCGAACATTCGTGAACGGGCTATCGCGCGAAACGTCGATGAGTACTCTTTGGAACACGGCGCGAAGGTTGCGTAACCGAACTACGAACAACGAGAGCGAAGAGTACTCAGACCAATGGATCCTCAAATTTGCGCGAAAAGTTTGTCCAGATTCTGTGCCGGCACGGATGATTCCTCGCGAAAACACGAATTCGATAGATGAGATTAGCCAACCCTTTTCAATGGTAGAGTTCTCTCTCGCACTCCTTTCGTGTGGCAATACGGCTCCAGGGGCTGATAGGATCAAGTTCAACTTGCTTAAGAACCTCCCAGACGTCGCGAAGAGGCGCATGTTGAACTTGTTTAATCAGTTTCTGGAACTCAACATTGTACCGGATGATTGGAGACGGGTGAGAGTTATTGCCATTCAAAAACCTGGTAAGCTCGCGTCCGACCACAACTCCTATCGACCCATCGCGATGTTATCCTGTATTCGAAAGTTGTTGGAGAAAATGATCCTCTTCCGTCTGGACAAATGGGTTGAGACGACCTGCTTTCAGATACTCAATATGGTTTCCGTAGGGGTAAGGGAACGAACGACTGTCTCGCGTTGCTTTCCACAGATATTCAGTTAGCTTTTGCTAAAAAAGAGCAAATGGCTTCTGTATTCTTGGACATAAAGGGGCTTTTGATTCAGTATCTGTTGAAGTTCTTTCAGATAAACTCCACGTTTGTGGCTTTTCACCATTAATGAACAATTTTTTGTACAATTTGCTGTCAGAGAAACATATGAGCTTTTCTCATGGAACCTCTACAGCTTCACGATTTAGCTACATGGGTCTCCCCCAGGGATCATGTTTAAGCCCCCTTTTATATAATTTTTATGTCAAAGACATTGACGGTTGTCTAGGTGACAACTGTACGTTGAGACAACTTGCAAATGACGGCGTAGTGTCTGTCACGGGACCCAATGGGGTCGATCTGCAAGGACCCTTACAGGATACCTTGGACAATTTCTCTACTTGGGCTCTAGAGCTAGGTATCGAATTCTCTACGGAGAAAACTGAGTTGGTAGTTTTTTCTAGGAAGCATAACCCAGCACAACCGAAGCTTCAAATTTGGGGTAAGCCGATAACTCATTCTATGTCCTTTAAATATCTTGGGGTCTGGTTCGATTCAAAGTGCACCTGGAGATCCCATATTGAGTATGTGAAGCGAAAGTGCCAGCCAAGGATCAACTTTCTCTGCACAATTACCGGGACCTGGTGGGAGCGCATCCGCAAGATCTTCTAACGTTGTACCGGACAACGATTTTGTCGGTTATGGAATACGGTAGTTTTTGTTTTCAGTCAGCGGCTCGGTCGCACTTCATTAAACTGGAACGTATTCAGTATCGGTGTCTTCGTATCGCGTTAGGTTGCATGCACTCGACTCACACCATGAGTCTTGAAGTGCTGGCTGGCATGTTGCCACTCTCCGGATCGGTTTTCAGAGTTATCTCTCCGGCTCCTCACCAGGTGTGAAGTTATGAACCCCAGGTGATCGAAAATTTTGAGAAGCTCCTTGAGTTGAATCCTCAAACCCGCTTCATGACCTTGTACCATTTGTACATAACACAGGATGTCAGCCCTTCGCCGAATATTTCCAATCGTGTTTGCTTCTCCGATTTCGACAATTCGGTTCATTTTGATTTATCCATGAAGCAGGAGCTTCGTGGAATCCCAAACATCATCGTCCTATGATTGCTCCGGTGATTTTGCTGCAAAGTTGTGGCCAAGTTGATTCCACTAAATCGTTCTTCACTGACGGATCTTTGATAGAGGAGTCAGCAGGCTTTGGTATATTTAATGAAATTTATAGCGCCAACCGTAAACTTCAAGCACCTTGTTCCGTGTATGTCGCTGAATTAGCGGCAATACATTTTACGCTAGAAATTGTTGCCTCACTAACACCGGATCATTTTTTCATTTTCACGGATAGTCTCAGTTCTATAGTGGCTATTCGCTCATTGAGACCGGTAAAGCACTCCTCGTATTTTCTCATGAAAATACAGGAGCTTCTAAGTGCTTTATCTTCGCGTTATTTTATCATCACCTTTGTATGGGTCCCATCTCATTGTTCGATTCCGGGCAATGAGAAAGCGAACTCGCTTGCAAAGGTGGGCGCTATGGAAGGCGATATTTGTGATCGACAAATCGCCTTCAACGAATTTTTCCTATTTTTCGTCAACAGTCACTCGTCAGCTGGCAATATAAATGGAGTAAAGGAGATTTGGGGCGATGGCAACATTCTATCATCCCAAAGGTGTCGAAGAAATCTTGGTTCAGGGGGATGGATGTGGGTCGAGACTTCATTCGTGTCATGTCTCGCCTCATGTCCAATCATTATTCTTTGAACGCTCATTTATACCGGGTTGGGCTGAGAGACAGCAATCTCTGTGAGTGTGGACAAGGCTATCAGGACGCAGATCACGTTATTTGGTCTTGTGCTGAACATTCTGGAGTCAGATCTGAGCTTTATGATTCCCTTCGGGCTCGAGGTAGACAACCCAATGTGCCAATTCGAGATATTTTGGCTGTACATGATTTGGAGTACATGAAACTCATTTATGTGTTTTTGACTAACATTAGCATTAGATTGTAGTTAGTTTAACCTGTATGTTTAGTATAAGTTTTTTTATATGTGTATGTGTGTGTGTTTTTTTCTTTTTCAAGAAATGTTCAAGTCAAAAGAAAACCATAAATTGTATAGTTTTAAGTGTTGAGATAATTTAGAATTTAAATTTAATGTGTTATGTAAACCATACTTTAAATTCCCACCCTCTTTCCCATCCGTAATTTGTAATTCCTATTAACCTCGAGACGGCCGCGAGTAATCGGCTTTATCCTCCTAACTTAAGTTTTAAGATAAATGATGTATAAAAATATGAAAATTTGGCTCTGTAAAGTTAATTCGATTGAGCCTGGACAAATAAATAATTATTAAAAAAAAAAAAAAAAAAAAATATACTGAATGCCATATTTTTAAAGTTCTTCGTGGGTTACACTAGTTATTTGGGATATTTCACGCGTAACAAATCATGTGTATTAATAAGATGAATTCACCTCGGCTTTTTTTTTGCACCGATATTTCAGAAAGGCCAATATTGGGTGAATATGGGAAATACTCACGTTGGTGCGTCAACTTTGATGCCAGCTGTAGTCCAAACCACTTGGTGGAAACAGTTCAAATTTTGACCACATTATTTTTGGTCTTGTTTTAAGCTATGGAGGGATTTTTTATACGCTACCTAAATTTTTCAAAGAAATACGGATTTTTGAAATGGCTATGTCCAAAAATGACTTTTTTCATATATGTTACGATAACTTCAAATTTATAAATTTTATCAACATGAAATTTTTGTCATATAAAGGTCTATACATTGATTATATTGTTGTCAAATTTTCAGCTAAAAATATTGAAAATTTGCAAAGTTACAGAACGATGAACATGGCGTTATTTGGAAGCAAAATTTTGCTCGGCTTTTTTTGCTACTGAGTGTACTTTGCGTTCAGTAGACGTAAATTTGACAAAAAACCTATGGGAAAACTGTCGAATTCACGCAAACGCATCCGCAACCTATTAATTCTGGGCCAGCAATTAACGTTAAAAGAGAAAGGTCGGTTCCGGAGGCAACCACGATTCTCGATTCTTCGCCGGAAGACAGTGATAAAAGAATTTAAGAAAAAAACAAATTTCTTAGTCTGAGATGTGGCCAAAAAAGTTAAAATGCCTCCATAGTTTGTCCAGAAAGTGAATAAAAGCGCAAGTCAGAAGTCCTTTCGAAGATAGTGTTGCTTCAAATAACGTAACAATTGTTATTGGACGACAAAACTTATTGCAAAGCTGATTAAAAGCATATTCCGGGACTGGACTTTTAAACATTCGTTCAAAGAAGAAATGTTGCTGTGATTTTAAGCAAAATAAAAAACTGTCCAAGTTTTCAAAAAAATATCTCGTATGGCATTACCATTATGAAAAGCTGGCTCTGCATTGATACATAAGTAATAAGGTAAATAATATTGTCCCGAAAGAATGCAATCCTCCAAATACGCCGGAACTTCGTCCGATCGAAATGTATTGGGTTTTGGTTAAAAAGTACCTTCGATAAACTAATAGCATAGCGATTGATGTGAAAAAATTCAGGCCCAACTGGCAACTGGCAGAAAAATAAGTAACGAATGACAGTGTACAAAAATTGATGGAAGAAGGCACAAGCATCTGGATACAACGCATCCAATTGAAGAAACAAAATATGTTGTAGGGAAGCGGAACCTATGCTCACCATAGTACATATATTCATCACATTCTGCAGTCATCCAACTTCAAACGTAAAAAGATGTTTAATTTCTCCAATAAATGGACACAGTTACCAAGAATATATAATCCTGGCAAATAAAATTAGGTCTTGAATATGATTAAAAGCTACAAAAACGTTTCGGAGACTTAAATTTCGTAATTGATCTAACCATACTAGCGAATACACTCGAGCCAGACTCCAAGTTTTCTCTTTGATAAAATACTAGAAAACTATGAGATTTGTTTTCACAATAATTTAAACACGCTTGCACCTATTCTGGACCGTGTTTACAATCGACGTAATCGCTTGATGTTGCCAAACTATTTTATTATGACTCTGATTCGAATGAAATGAGTTTGGCAGTACTTCAATATCACCTTTTTTGTGGTAGTGCTACAAATAGCCCAAAGTTGAACTTTTTTATTTTTCCATAGATTAATTAAATAATAACATACTTCTAATTGTATATTTTTCAATATTTACCGAGAAATAAAATTGCACATTTAATATGGCAAAGGCTTGTTAGATGGAACAGCGCCACTTTTGACATTCACAGCGACAACACTATCGCGCTGACAAGTGTTAACTTCATTTTTTACTATTCTTCAATTTTCATTTGCTTTTGGAGTGAATACACTCATTCGATTTAGCTCTTCTAGGTTTCATTTTTCAAAAGTGTATAATTAAAATAGCAATTATTTCTTGTGCTTAATAAGTGGAAATTTCCCATCGATATCAAAAGGTTAATATTTGTGTTGGCTAGCAGTTTTGGTGTTTTTTTAATATCCAAAGGCATTTCCAAAAAAAGCGTAAAGTGAAACAATTTTTTGATATTTTGTCTTTATGGCGTCAATTTTGTAAGATGGAACACTGTTAGGCTTGTAAGATGGAACACATTTTTTTTTCGTTTTAAAACATATGAATGATATTTTTCATGTTTGGAAATACCATGGAATCAACAATTAATTGAAATATAACAATACATTGCTTGAAATTGCAATTTTCGATGAATTTCGAAAATAGGCCATATTTTTTTCTGATGACTATAAATAATCAGTTCCGTGGGCAAACTTGGAGCCTTTTAGTTTCTTTATCGCAAGATCCTCGAAAAAATAAAAATTATGCATGTTACGAGCAAAACCCGAATGGTGTTCCATCTTACAAGCCATTTTTTGAAATTGGAATTTTCGATGGATTTTGAAAATAGGCCATAACTTTTTTTTATGACTATAAATAATCATTTTTATGGGCAAAGTTGAAGCCTTTAAGTTCTTCTTTCGAAAGATGTCTTTGGATCCACGATAAAATAAAAGTTATACATGTTACGAGCAAAAAACGGATCGTGTTCCATCTTACAAGCCTTCCCTATAATATTTTTCCATCTCTGTTGAATTTGGCGGCACTGCTCACATACTGTATAGCATACTCATCAACGCTAGTTTGCGTGTTCAATCATTCATAGAGCATTCTATGCCCAACGTTATGGTGAATCTTGTTGTCAATATTCTCTTGGAAGAGTAACAAACAAACCCTTTCATTTTGTTTTGGTTATATGCATGCATCAAACGATCTACTTCATGCGAGAAATTTTAAAAGTTTTGTTGACGTTTATATTTTAGGGTGTAGTAGTGAAGAGCGTTAACTTGTTTATATTTTTTCTTGATTAAAATCAGTACGATTATCATATGTACACAGATGGGATTTATGTTTTTGTGATATTATTAAAATAGGTACATAGTAGTGGCAACTTTTCAGTATTAAATTGGAAGAAAATTATCAGAATCGAATGTTTTGTGTGTTGCTAAACGATTAACGGTAAGTGAACGAATAAATTGTGAATAACTTGTGTACTCAGTGTTCGGTATTCAGTGCATATTCACCGATTTCCACTGGCGGTCTGCTTATTAAGCTCAAGATAAGTTCCGCTTCCCTATATTTAAATTGAATAAACATTTAACTATTGATTTTCCCATATGTTTCTTTTAATAACACTAGTTCACCTACTCTTTGCTTTGCACATTCTTTAAGATGTAGGAATTGAACTCATAATCCAGATTCCCCGAACCAATCATCAATAATTAACAACATGTCACTTTCAATCACTCGGGTTGCGGACGACATCAGCTGTGGAGCGACGATCACGCTCTCGCACGATTTACTTCGCGACATGCTACCGTTCGTTTTGGTCAAGGAGGAAGACCTTCTGTGTAGTAATCTGTGTAAGATGGTAACTGGTTGCAGTACACTATATTAACCAGGCAGGAATACTATCCGCGTACAAACATGTATCGTTTGTTTTGTATTAAGATAGCTACAATCGTCCACAGGTAGTGTGAAGGCATCCACTAACTGTAGCGAAGCTAGGGTAAGTGCGGACAGAGAGTGAAACCGGTGCGGCGGAATGGCAGCGGTCGCGGTCGCTCGTTGGTGCGGGTAAATATGCAAACAGATGGGTAAAAGATATCTACGAAGGCACACGCTACTAAATGCTCCATGCTCACCTGTTGACTGAGGTGACGGAGAAGGAAAACACGGCACAAATTGCTCGCGTAGTCACTTTACCATAGGGTGGGTGAGCTATGTTTCGGTCCTCGGAATGCATCTTGAACGTCGAACATGACCTTTAGCTTAGTGATTATTAAGAGAGAAAGTAGTTGAAGACATTCGATCAAAGCGGACAGATCAACTTTTATTTCGGATCAAGCTTTGATGTTACGACCATAGACAACCTACCTTGACCCTGTAAAATTTTCGAATTTGGCAGAATTTTCATTTCTTAGCTGAATCTCGGTAATTTATAAGCGAGTCTTACAGAAGGGAAAAAGGCAAAACGATCGACTGAAAAAAATAAGGACTAGAAAATGTACCACTCATGCCACCAACAGTACGCTTACCCTACCTGCAGGTACATTTCATTCGGAAGTGTTTCGCCGCGACAGTTTCTCCTAGTCGTCCGATAAGACGAGAGCGCATCGGCCGAAATCTGCGCGTAACTTTTTTTTCTTCCCTCGATCCAGAAGTCGTTTAGTTAGTGATTTTGTTCTAATTGAAAGGCAAAACAA
This sequence comes from Aedes japonicus, assembly GCA_034211315.2. Taxonomy (NCBI): domain Eukaryota; kingdom Metazoa; phylum Arthropoda; class Insecta; order Diptera; family Culicidae; genus Aedes; species Aedes japonicus. The sequence goes on along the minus strand of JASCZW010013914.1, from coordinate 8,700 downwards.
AGGCAAGGTCCCGTGGTTGAGTCACCCATGAATGAACGTCTGTTATCGGATGGATGGCAAAGATTCCATATCAACCAGCTTGGAATTTTAGAACAAGCCAAAAAAAAAATCGTGTCGAAAATAATCGTATTTTATCGCGCAGAAATACGTAGATTGATTACCGGCGGCGTGTTCGTGTAATCATCAGTCCGGTGTTTTATTTTTCAAGCAGTGCATGTGTGCGGGGTTCTGATATAGGTGGATGTTTTTGAATGGTTTTCCTTGGCTTTGAATGCCAATTTTGGGCGACCAGCAGTCAGTTCTGGGCGGACAATGAGAAAGCGCGTGTTCGCGAGGGATTTAAACCGTGCCTACCTGTATGTTGTGACCATTGACTGACGTTTGTGAATCGAGCAACGGAAATCGGAAGAAAGTGTGCGATCGATCGTCGTCTTGTTGCCATCGGTTGTTATCGGTGTCACCTTAACAGCAGCAGCAGCAGCAGTGTGGAGTGAAGTGTGGCGATCGCACCGGCGGTGTGCAGCAGACTCCTATCTTTGGCATAATGGTGTTCAATTGCACCCTATGCGGAATGGGCCCGCGGGCCACCATACTGTTCGTCGGAATCGTTTCGCTGGTAAGTGCCCGAATGCCAAAAGGCGACTTTGCCCGATGAGGAGTGATTCACGTCACGCTTGTTTATCGAATTTTATCTAGCGGCTTATGAGCAATGCGTGATAATACTGCACCGAGCGTCATAAACTTCACCGAGACGAGACTTTCGGAATTTCGATAAAAATGTGAAACACGCCGGCCCCGGAACAACTTGCATATAATGCAATCGATAATTTTTGCTGGTATCAGCAATAAGATGATATTGTCACTTACTGTATTGGTGATGCGCATTGCAGCGTTGATACGATAATCGCTAAAAGGAATTATGCTTAGTCTTTTCGAAGGCGACCGAGGAAAACGAGTAACCTCGTAAAAAAAATAAACCATTTATCACTATGTATCATTACATATTGATAACTTTAACGCTTTGGTGATAATTATCAACTCGATCACCAGCAAACTGGACACCTGGATTGGAAGTAAAGATAAAGGAGGTTCTACTGATTGATGTAGTTTTCCAGATAAAGAAAAGTTACCTTCAGTGTGATTGTTTGAGTAAACAAACAACTGTCGATGAGATTACATTTAAAAATGGCATTTATCGGCCATCTACTTCACTGAACTAAAATGTATTTGCACTTAATCGGTTTTTAATGGAACAATGGCTCTAATCAAACAGAATTTGTTATCAAAACGGCCTGTGGAAGAAAGTTAATAACTCTCAAGATAATCTCGAATCCGATATGACCAATTGCAAGCAACAGATGGTACTTTTTCAGTGCTAGTGAAATCGAAGTTCAAGCCAAATAATGCGTTGAGAGTAGATGATTATATACATACATATGAAAATGTTATTTGCCACTTCACATATTTTTTTACCATTTTTTAAAAACTTTTTCATTCAATACATTCCATATACAGGGTGCGGCAGAAAATAATGCTAAAATTTGTTCTATTTCTTTCAAAGTTCATTTTCAACTAATTCAAGCAATACACTCAGTAGCAAAAAAAAAGCCGAGCAAAATTTTGTTAGCAAAAAACTCCATGTTCAACCTCCTGTAACTTTGTCAATTTTTGATATTTGTGATTGAAAATTTGACAACATTATACAAAATGTATAAACTTAATGTGATCAAAATTTCATGTTGATAAAATTTATAGATTTGAATTTATCATAAAATATGTGGAAAAAGTCATTTTTGGACATAGCAATTTCAAAAATCCGTAGTTTTGTGAAAAATTTAGGTAGCATATTAAAAATTTCTCCAAAGTTTATAAAAGTACAGAAAATAATGTGGACGAAATTTGAATTGTTTCCATAAAGTAGTATGGACTACAGCTGGCGTCAAATTTGACGTACCAACATGAGCATTTCCCTTTTTCATCCGATGCTGACCTTGCTGAAATAGCGGTGCAAAAAAAAAGCCGAGGTGAATTTTATTAATACTACTGTATAACAAGGTATACGTAGTTTTCACAAACCAATTCATACTGAATGCCATATTTTCAAAGTTCTTCGTGGGTTACACTAGTTTTTTGTGATATTTCACGCGTTACAAATCATGTGTATTAATAAGATGAATTCACCTCGGCTTTTTTTTTTGCACCGCTATTTCAGCAAGGTCAGTATCGCGTGGAAAAGGGAAATGCTCATGTTGGTACGTCAACTTTGACGCCAGCTGTAGTCCAAACCACTTTATGGAAACAGTTTAAATTTTGTCCAAATTATTGTCTGTATTTTAATAAGCTGTCGAGAAATTTTTAATACGCTACCTAAATTCTTCACAGAAATACGGATTTTTTAAATTTCTATGTCCAAAAATGACTTTTTTCACATATTTTATGATAACTCCAAATTCATAAACTTTATCAACATGCAATTTTGATCACATGAGGTCTATACATTGTTTATTAAATTGTCAAATTTTCAGCCAAAAATATTGATAATTGACAAAGTTACAGAAGGTTGTACAACGCGGTTTTTGGAAGCAAAATTTTGCTCGGCTTTTTTTTTGCTACTGAGTGTAATATCAACATTTTCGAGTGCAGTTATCTTTATAAAGTCCTTTTAAAAAAAATTATTCAATGTGTCCTCCATTTTTATTAAGAACATCCTCGAGCCGACGCCGGAAGCCAGAGCATGCCTTTCGGACATAGTCCTTCGACATTGACTGCCATGTGCGTGTTATGGTTGACTTCAGGGTTTTCACACTAGGGTATAATGTTTTGCAGGCTCGTGCTACAACATATGCCCAAATCTAATAATCTAACGGATTATGATCTGGACTGCTAGGGGGCCACAAATCCTTCGGCCAAAACTTCATGTTATCGTTCAACCATTGTTGGGTTCGATTGGACGTGTGACACGGCGCTCCATGCTGCTGTTGGACAACGTTTTGGTCCTCGGAGAAGTTGCCCTTCACCCAGGGAAGCACTTGGTCCTTTTAAATACCGATATACACTTCGGTATTGATTTTAACTCCAGCATAAATGAAAACAGCCGGCATTTTCAAACCGTTGGACGCGCACCAAGCCAAACATCATGACACCAGCCGGGTTTTGGTTTGAAATTTGAATTTAACTTTTCCGGAACGTTCTCCATTTTCTGCGGTGAAATGAACGGACCGTGCGACCGTCGGAGAACAGGGTTATCATTTTTTCCTTCTTCAACAAGGAAAGCAATCTCTTGGAACGAGTCACTCGTAGTTCATTGACCCGGTCCGTAATCAAGTGGCGTTTCAGACTGGCTCTGGAAGATGCAAGCAGGTCTTCTTTGATGATTCTTCGCATGGATTTCTCCAAAATATTGGCTTCCTTTGCAAGTATTCTTATGGTTCGCACCGGGTCGCAAGCAATTTTTGCACGGACCGATTTGATCACGTTCGGCGTGCGTGCAAAGCGAGGACGTCCGCTTCCCGGCTTCCGCTGCTTAGGACCATCCTGCAGGGACTTTTTATGCGGTAAACTGTTGCCAAATGACACCTTACCACCTTGGCAATCTCTTTCGGTTTCTTCTGGGCGAGCAACAAACTGGTGATCACTTCTTTTGCGAACATTTTGACGAATTTGCAATGAAACAAATAGAATGTTTGGATGCAGCACTTGAAAGGAAACATAAACAAATACACTTTCGACAGAAATTAGTCACTAGCTAAACGAATTAACTCAATACTCAAGTTTGAACATTTTCGCATTATTTTCTGCCGCACCCTGTATTACAACGCTGGCTCAATTTTGGCATATACTCTGCTTCGCAGATTATTACTTTTCAGAAAATTCTGTTTACCTAGGATAAGATTCATTTAATTTAATTCATAGGTGTTGCCAGGATTTCAAATAGGGTGGGGCAAGATATATTTTTAGAGAGAGAGAGAGAGAGAGAGAGAGAGAGAGAGAGGAGAGAGAGAATGAGAGAGAGAGAGAGAGAGAGAGGACTTACACTGCTTCAAACAGCGGTTGCACACACAGAACACAAAACATTATGTAACGGACAAAACAACGCTCGTGGACCAGCAGAGTAGGGACATTTTCAAGTTCCAACGGCTAGAGCAGGAATCAAGCCCTCACTTTAGCACAATTCGTCTGAACGACGGGTGCCTTGTCTACTCTACGCTTACTCAAAGTACTTTACAATACCCGTCAAATTTTGGCAACAAGATTCAACAATTCTAAACTTGTTCTAGAATTTAAAAAAAAAGGATTTTAAAAACCTTTGGTTTTCCACATGTTTCCAAATCGAACCGCATTAAATGGTAAATGGTGAGCCGAAATACATATTCACTTTATAGTCGTGTTAGATTTTTTTACAGGATCACCACCGAGTTTATTCACAGTTTGTACTGAAAATGTACTTTTCCTCCACAACCCTCTCATCCACACTGAAAATTAAATTTCGATTTTATTACGAAATCGAAGGTAGGACTAACAAATATATTCGTTGTATTCGTTGTAAATAGATTTGTACTTTTCAACTAATTACGTTGTAAATAGATTTGTACTCTCAGATGACAAGCATTAAAAATGTTTCATACAATCTACGAGACATTTGTTCTATGTACAAAATCCATGTTTACGAAACGAGTGAAGGCTAATTTACGAAAATTAATGTTCAGTGTAGTTTTTTCTCTCAGTTCTCTTCAGTGTTTCTCCCATAGAAACGGAAAAAAAATCTTTGAGGTAGCTCATCGAGTCCACTCCTAAGCATCTTACCAACAATCAATATTCAACTAGCGATTTGAAATTGATTCACTGTTGTAGCACCCCTTGGTCCGAAATATACCTTGAAGCCAGCACCTTACTGTAATAATTGCGCCTTTGTTTTGATTTGCTGTGTTATTTTGAAAGAATATTTGAGAGTGTGTTCATGTGAGTTCATTATTAGGGGCGCATTATTAAGCTTGGGACCGATGTGCTAGTACAGACTGAGCCAAGAAAAAAATCGTATTTGTTCGGGACCAACTGGTCTTAGAGTTAGTCTATGATCTTACTATACGGGAACGTCTATTATATATGTCACGCAAAAAGTGACTTTTTATAACCCAAACCCCCCTTGTCACATTTTTTGTATAGACTTCCAATATTTTTTGTAAGGATTGTCACGTTTTCCGAACCTCCCCTACCCCCTTACTGCGTGACATAATTAATGGTCCATCCCTAAGGTACTTGGTGGGTGTTTGCGAGTAACATGAGCGTAAGGAGCAGCTGACTGAATCAGACTCGATGTGGATTTAGCGACTTTACTGTGCTACCAATCGGTTTACCTAGGAATCAGTAATAGTGAACCGGTTGACCACGGTCACTCACCACTACCTATGGGGAACGTGGAAGTGGGAGAGAGTTTGTCGGGATAGAGTATTATGGTTTCAGTTGAAAATCAGATTTATCGACTAGCGACAATCGATTTCATCTCGTTCTGTACGTTATACCTAATGTCGGAGTAGTGCGCTGTACAGCGCATCTGATGCGCGTACAGCGCACTACTTCCGACATTAGGTATAACATACAGAACGAGGGTAAAATCGATTGTCGCTAGTCGATAAATTCGGTTTTCAACTGAAACCATAATAGGAAGTAGAATATAAGATTAAAAGGTAAACATTCAAACCTAGGTCAGTAGGTCAGTGTGTAATATTGCAATCGTAGCGATCGGTTGTCCGGAGGCTAACTCCGAGAAATTTATGTTTAGTTTTTAAGAATAAATGTAATCTAGTTCGTAAAATAAATGTTGTGTTTTTAGTGAATAAAGTTGTGTATTAGAGGACAATTAAATGTATGTTCTGTGGTGAATTTGGACTGAATGTGTGGATGTTTGTGCGAAGAAAGGTCCTGTGACGACAACTAAATTATAAAGAAAGATACGTTCATCGGGCAGTGGAAAACCAGAGATAGTGGTTGGAAGACTCCCCAACAGTGGGTCTTCACAAATTGCCTGTCAATATGCAAAATTTGGATGAGGTCCGTATTGAGTTATCTCAGATAATGATATCATTAAGTATAGGATCAAGTCTCCCCCGGTTGGTGCTAAATCAATGAGCCTGACTATCAATAGAAGCATAAATTTGCCAGAAGGCACGAAATGCATCTACGCACTCTTACTTTTACCAAATCCCTCAATCGCAATTTTAAATAGACTCGCATAGATTGTTCTACAAGAAGCTTCTATGGGAAGGTCCATTAATTATGTCCGGCAGTAAGGGGGAGGGGGGGTGTAGGAAAGCGTGACGATCCATACAAAAAAATTGAAGTTCCATACAAAAAACGTGACAGGAGGGGGGGTTATAGAAAGTATTTTTTTGCGTGACGTTATTAATGGACGTTCTCTATAGAGGAACAGTTGTAAAAATTGAATGTTTACGAAAACAAGTTTGCTTCGAGCATCGGCTGTGAAAGGTTGTGTCAATGCTTTATTACGCACTATTATGTTATTGACCGTGGCGCGTTTCGTTTTGTTTCGGTTATTTCTATTTCGGCGATGTGAGTAATCGAGTGAACACAGAAAAATAAACAACTGGTGGTGCGGTGGTGGGATCACAATTAATTGTGATCCATAATATTGGTTTGCCATGCTCGCCGTACCTCCATATCCTGGAGCGAGTAAACCACTATCCCATTTTGTGATTGGCTCAAATAGCATTATTTGTATAAATAGGTTCAAATCAAAAAAAGTTTGGGCTTAGGTGGGTTTTATCTAGGATATAACCACAAGTTGAACGAACGATCTAATAATGATCTAATTGAGTTTTACACCAACCTAACATAACCTCGAAAAATGAATTGGATGAATTTCTTTTGACAGGAGTCCGTGGTTTGTTTATTTCATCTGTTTGAATTCGAAAACAAACAAACCACGAATACCTGTCAAAACTGAATTCCATTCATCAGGATGAACCACACGTTCACTAGTGACGTCACCTTGCAAAATTCTATAATGAAATGACCTAATAATGAACTCAAACGAACATACTCTCAAATATTCTGTCAAAATAACACAGCAAACCAAAACAAAGGCGCAAATATGTACAGCAAGGTGCGAGCTTCAAGGTGTATTTTCGACCAAGGGGTTCTACAACAGTGAACCAATTTCAAATCGCTAGTTGCATATTGATTGTTGGTACGATCGTGTTGGAGTTTCCTTTCTTATGAAATTTACTTCCCTTATTTGGCTCCGCATTCGGGCGAGGGAGGTGCTGGTTATTGCATTAGTTTGAGATCACCAGTTTTCTTCACATTGAGAATATATGCTAGACCTAAGCATTCTCTGGTGGTTCTCTGGGTAATAACAGCTCATCTGGCAGCAACGGAGTAGCAGCCTCCGGTTGGCAATCATGTTTATTATCTTACTCATGCTCATAGCAACGGGTAAAATCACTGCAACTTTTCGCTCTGATTATCATGCTGGCTTATCTCTGAAATTCGTTTCGTTTCTGAGAGTCGTTTCGTTTCGTCCTTAGAATATCAGATGTTATAAACGTTTTAGTCTTAACTATTGAAAAAAAATTGTCATGGATGTCCACTTTTTGCACTTTTTTGCTACATCTTGTCACAAAATCAAGGCAACGCTTTTTCATTGAGGCAAAGGGACAATCCAGAGCTCGAAAAAAATTAACACCCGTCGTGAATGACGAGTAAAAAAATATTCAGTGTGTACAATTTTCGCTCTCTTTACATCGTTGTATCAGTCACGCAATACATTCGTGTTTACTTATTTTGCTGTGCTCAGTCATTCCGTTGTCCCTGTGTTCCACACAACTCATTCACACCACAGCAAAGCACATACCTGACTATTCAAGCGTCAAGAGATTTTGGTTGCTTGACTGAATGTTCTGGTAACCAGTCATTCATTTTCGCGTTCGTGAGTGATTTTTCTGCCACAGAATTTTTTTTTTAAATATTCCCGAACATGGCTGTAGGCAAAGGAAGCCAAATGGCGGAGCAATGGTCGAAATCGCCACATAGTTTGTGGTTCGTGATCGAGTAAAGGCATTTACACGACCGATTCGAGAAGTGTTGGTATTTTCACTTCATTGATTCTCCAAATGAATGACTGTTCTTTCTTTTTCACGGTAGAACGTTGACATTGAATGAGTTATTTGCGCTTATGTACATTCACTGCTTTTTGGAACGAATGAATGATGAAAGTAAAGCAACACAAAACAAGTTGATTCGTCTTTCACAAGAGATTCATGGAGGCAAATTTGTGTTTACTTCATGTTCGCTAGGAACAGTGCGCGATGACTAATATTTTGTCTCAGTTAGGGTGCAATTTGAGAATTGAATATGAGATTTTTAAGCTCTGGGGCAATCTATCGAACATTAACACTAAACAATACAAAATTGAAGCAAACATTAATATTCTAAAAATTGATTCAAATGTTGTTCAAATGTCAATTCTGACCCATGGAGCAACTTCAATGAACGGTTTCTTAGTTTTTTTGAACCAATCGGGCTGAAGTTTTCTGAGTTTGCATATTTTTTACTCGACTTTTTACTGTTAAATTCTTCATTTTTTCAAAAATTTCTTCTAAAATCAGTTTAAGGTGGTTGTACAAATATTGACCCGTGTTTCAATCCTTCGTAGAATATCAAAATTTTAACTTAGAGTCATGT